>CM035172.1:8321569-8476044 GCA_020205615.1 Panax quinquefolius | reverse complement strand
GCCAAAGATATTCATCAATTGGTCATGTTCATTTAAACACTGCTCATCTTCTGCACTATAAAGCCAAAGATATTCATCGATTAAGTCAGTATTCATTTAAACACTGCTCATCTTCGCCTTCTGAGCCAAAGATATTCTTCAGAAATCATTCATCTTTTGCACTCAATGGGCCAAAGATATTCAATAATATCATCATTTAAGACCGAGGATGATGAAAATATTTTAAAGAACGAATCCGGTGAAACAAAATGACAAGGATTAAGGATTAATGATTACGTACTTTGTTTTATCCATGTCAACAATACCTCGAAAATAATCGTAGTGGTGTAAAATTGAGAATGATCAAAAACATGGATACAATCAAAGCTAGTATCCGAGAATAGATATTTTGGACTTAAAAGAAGAAATTTTATTTTTGATGAATAGTGCCAGTATCGTGAATAGTGTCAGATATCGTGAATAAGTCTCAGTATCGTGAATAGTAACTCAGACACCAAAAGATAGAAATTCCACAAAAAAAACATTTTCACGCTTAACCATAGAATAGTACTCGTGAATAGTAACTCGTGAATAGTAACTCATGAATAGTAACTCGTGAATAGTAACTCGTGAATAGTAACCCCGACATGAAAAAGTTCCAAATTTGATAAAAAGTTCCAAACGATATTTCAAAGAGATAATGATATTGAAGAAATAATATCATCTGAAAAGAAAATAACATCCTTACCTCAAAGAATCGAATTGCCGGAAGGAAAGGTCGGAAGTGATCTTTGAATGAAACTTGTACTAATGCAAAGAACTCTCAAAGTATCTAAATACTCACAAAATCGCTCAATAATATAGAGAAAGAGAAAACTTTGTTTACGTGTGGTTTTCAATTCTAACTTAGCCCCTTATTTATAGGAAAATGTTAGCCCCGCCAAGGCAGACTTGACTCTGCTTTACGATGATGGCTTTTACCTGCTATATTGCCACCACCACATTTGAAATAAAATTCAGCACATTTCTTCACCAACCACAAGTGGGGGCCCACTCAATTCTAGAATTTTCCACCAAAATCAATTATAAACCTAATTTTCGAATCGACACCTCTTAAAATTCACAACAAATCATTCGTGCATTTTTTAGCAGTTCAAAATTTGTGGACATATACTCAACTTATGTATGTATAACATACCCAAAATTACCACAATCCAACGGTCGGATTAAAAATTATAACCCCCATGATATATCTAGAAACCCACGGTTTAATTTTAATGCCTCCGATGCAGTAAAATATCGATAAAACACCTCAACAATAATTTCTTCATTTATAACCACATAAATAAATCCATCATTTATATCACATAAAATAAATATTTCTTTGTCGTATATGAATCAATAATTAATTATTCACAAATAACACATTACGAGAATCACAATTATAATGACCGTAAGTTTCAGGAAAGAGGGGCTTTCGAGTAAAGGATTCTCTCTTCTTGGCGCCGCAATTAGGTGACCAAACCTCTCCTCGATGTAACTTTCTAGACATTGCCAATAATGCTATCTAATAATATTATTCAAATAATATGAATTATTGATCCGATAATGGAGATAATGCGATGACAATTATTGAACAACAATAATATAAAATATCAACGCAAAGCGATTATTGAATCGATAAAATAAAATATTGAGCAGGTAACTCTTTGAAAATTATTGAGTAGTGCGCCTTCTTACGTAGGGATCAATAATTCAACAATCATGCAATGCGCTGGTAATATCTCTGCAACCACGCCGAAGTATTATCGTATTTTAACCGCCCGGTATTCCAAGCCTTAATCTGCAATAACTATTCTGTAGTTATTTTTAACCAACTTATATTTGTCGTTTCTTCATCCAATCGCTCACTTTAGGTTTATAGAGGCCCACGGTCGTTGGCCGTATTGCGAATATTCCCAAAGCATTTGAATATTCCACGACCAAAGCAGAATATCTAACACAAAATGAATATTTTATAACCACTTGCTTATTTTGAAATATTTACGTATTTAACCCTTAACTATCCACATTAATCAAATCAACCCCTTACTATTTCAAAATAATAAATAAAGGAAATTCCTTTTTATTTAAAAAAAATTTGGTCTTACAACCTCCTTCTTATGAAATTTCGTCCCTCGAAATTGGCGTCACGTCTACTGTGTTTCGAAAAGATGAGGATACCTCGCTTTCATTTCGTTTCCAATTCCAGTGTCATTTCCTCTATAGCATGATTCCTCCACAAAACTTTAACTTGTGGTATGACCTTTCTTGGCGTAGGACATGCTCCTTCCTATCCAAAATCTTGACAGTACCTCTCCACGTCGTTAAGTCTTGGCTATCTCGTCTGAAATTTAACTTTCTATAACGTGGTTCGGGTCTTTCACATATTTTCTAAGTCTGAGATATATGAAACACATTATGAACACGAGACATACTTGGAGGTAATGCAAGTCTATAGGCTACATTTCCTACTCGGTCAAGAATTTGAAATGGACCAATAAATCGTGGATTGAGCTTTCCTCTCTTCCCAAATCTTGTAACTCCTTCCACGGAGTAACTCATGACAATACATGATCCCCACATTAAATTCCACGTCCTTTCGATGAAGATCCGCATAACTCTTTTATCGATCTTGGTAGTTTGTATCGTTGTCGAATCATTTGGATCTTTTCGGTAGTCATATCGCATCACCTTTCGGGTCCCAACAATGTTGCTTTCACCCACCTCGTCCCAACATATTGGAGAAGCGACATTTTCGTCCATATAATGCTTCAATGGAGCCACACCTATACTTGCTGCCGATAAGCGTTGTTGTTGTTAGGAGAATTCCACCGATGGTAAATACTTATCCAATCGCCTTGAAGTTCAGGACCACGAGTCTTAATAAATCTTCAAGAGTTTGAATAGTCCTCTCTCGATTGTCCGTCTGGTTTGGGATGGTATGCGAACTAAATCGCATAATCCAGTTACCCATAGCTTTTTGTAAGCTAACCCAAAATCTTGAAGTGAATCTTGGGTCACGATCCGAAACTATGGATACAGTGCATGCCATTTAACCTCACGATCTCATTTCTGTCATATTACTAAAGAAGACGTTCAGAGGAATAAGTCTCCGTATCGGTAAAGTGAGCGGACTTGGTTAATCTATCAACAATAACCCAAATAGCATTGATGCCTTGAGAAACCGTAGGAAGACCCGTAATCTAAATCCATGGTAATGTGTTCCCACCTCCATTCCGGAATCTCAAGTGGTTACAAGCGGACCCTTAGGTACTAGATGCCCGCCTTTACACGTTGGGCAAGTTAAACACATCGAGATAAACTTTTGCAATCTCTCTCTTCATATTATTCCACCAAAATGTATGCCGAAGATCACGATACATTTTAAGACTTCGAGGATGGATTGCAAATGGTGTATTGTGTGCCTCCATCATAATCTTGTGACTTCAAATCGTGAGTCGTTAGGAACACAAAGTGCTAGAGAGTGGACTCAAGTATTCCTTCTTCATCAATTTCGCCCTTGGAATAGCTCCTTCGTATTTTCTTCTTCATACGCATCGCCTCCGGATTCGGTGGGCAAAGCAACCTTAACTTTTCTATTAAAGTTGGCTCTACGCGTATCTTGACATCATCGACTTTTCGTTCCCGCGATATGATCTTCTACTCAACGCGCCGTCATTTCACGTTCGCTTTACCGAGATGGTATTGAATAGTGTGGTCGTAGTCTTTCAATAAGCTCGAGCCAGCGTCGTCGCCGTAAGATGTTGAGTTCTTTGCAGAGAGGAAGAAATATTTAAGGCTTTTTATGATCTGAATATATCTCCACTTTCTCCCCATATAGATAGTGCCTCCATATCTTTAAGCGCGAAAACAATCGCCGCTGACTCTAGATCATGAGTAGGATAATTCCTCTCATACTCTTTAAGTTGTCAGTGAGGCATAAAGCTATGACTTTCCACGTTATGCGAACACATCCTAACCCTTTGCCCGAAGCATCGTTTGTAGATAATAAATCCATCAAGAACAGGATGGTATTGTTAGAGCAGTGCGAAATAAGTCTCCTCTAAGCTCTTGAAACTTTTCTCGATTCTTCGCCCAAACGCGAATTTTGTATCCTTCCGAGTTAATCGAAGTTAATGGAGTAGCGATTCGAGAAAACCCTTCCACTAATCTCGATAATAACCAATTAAGCCAAAAGCTACGTGCTTTCCATCCGCTTGACTTCGGTTGCTCCCAACTTTGTATTGCTTCAATCTTATTTGGATCAGCGGATACTCCATGTTTTGACACCACATGCCCAAGAAATGCTACTCTCGCCCGAACTGGGCGATTTCTTCAATTTTGGCATATAGTTGGTTTTCACGAAGCCTTTGGAGTACCCGACTTCAAATGGTGCTCATGATCTTCACGACTTTTGGAATATATAAGGATGTCATCAATAAAGACAACAACAAATGTTGATCCAAATATTCCTTGAATACCGGTTCATCATATCCACGAAAGCCATAGGAGCATTAGTTAGTCCGAAAGACATGACTAAGAATTCATAATGCCCATACCGAAGTTACGAAGGTCTTTGGAATATCCTCGATTCTAATTTTCAAATTGATGATATCCGTAAGCGAAGATCGATTTTGAAAAGAATTGTGCCCCTTATATTTGGTCAAACAAGTCATCAATACGAGGTGAGGATACCTATTCTTGATGGTGACATGGTTGATTCCCCGATAGTAATACAAAGTCGCATACTCCCGTCTTTTTTTTACAAATAAAAGAGAGCACCCCAAGGAGACGTCTTGGGACAGAATGAAACCGATGTCCAACAATTCTGTAGTTGGACCTTTAACTCCTGAAGTTCAATAGGAGCCATTCGATATGGGGTTTAGAAATGGGCTTTTGTGGTGTTCAAGATCAATAAAGAATTCAACTTCACGTTAAAGGGTGTAAGGCCGAAGGAAGTTCTTGAAATCGTCGAAAGTCAATAACAACGGAATATTATTCAAATTTGACGGTCTTTATTCAAATCCATAACATGGGCTAAGAAAGCTTGACATCCGGTTTTGATAAGCGAATAGCTTTATGATTAGATATAGACAGATGATTGATTTTAATGGTTTAGTTGCTTGAATTGCATGCAACAGGTTGGTTAGGAATATGAAAACTAACAACCCATACGAAAACAATCAATTTTGGCATGATGAGTAGTTAACCAATCAATCCTTTTAAAATCACATCAAAAGCAAGTATCTTTAAAGAGATAAGGTCAACGGGTAAGGTGATGGTGCCAACTTGAATCAAACAAGATTTATAAGCAGTGGATGTGATGAAAGTTTCTCTAGCAGAGTTTCCACAGATAGATCAAAGTCTAATTTCTCCGGAGTCAAGTTTAAGCGTTGAGCACATGCAGAGAGATAAATGAATGGGTAGACCCCAGATTAAGTAAAAGGTATAAACTTGCAAGAATTTATAAATACTTACCCGTGATAACCTCGTTTGAGTTCCTCGCATTATGACCACCACTGACAAACGCTTCTTCCAGGAATCGTTGACTTTGACTTTTTCGGGACCGATCTTTTGAGTCACCGTCCCATTGAACTAGGTTTAAACTACATGCAATCTCGAGCGATATATGTCCTTCCTTTCCACAACTATAGCATACCTTGAAGCTGTTGTGGGCGCTTTGAATCGATATGTCCCTCTTTCCGCATTTGTAGCATATGACCGGTGGTCGATCTCCTCCCTTAGAACCGATTCTTTCTGCGACGACCATCGTCTTCACATAGTCAGTTGTTAAATCTCTCTTTTAAAATCTCCTCTAACTTCCTTCTTACTGTTTTTCATGGCCATGATTACCACCGAGTGGTTACCATTCTGTCGTCTGGTTGCTTTCTCCGCAGAGTTATCATTATTACTGTATTGATTCTTTATCTCTGCATACGATCTGGTTATGGTCCCTCGATTGACGCGTACTCAATTATCTCGCTTCTAATAATTGAGCCACATTTACAACATCCTGAATAAAGAGAAAGTTTATGAGAAATGAGATATCGACGTATGCCGGTTTCAAACCTCCTAAGAAACATCCGCGTCATACGTTCCTCATCCTCCACCAAATGAGGTGCAAACACTGGATAACTCGCAAACTTTGCCTCGTCTTTGAGACACACCGTCGTGTTGTTTTGTTCAATCGATGAACTCCACTTCCTTCATACGACGAACACTTTCAGAAAGTATTTTGTCATTAAATAGTCTCTCAAACGTCTCCCAAGACATACTGAGTCACGCATTTGGATGGGTGCGCTTCCATAGAACTCCACCGAAGAGAATGTCTCGCCACGGAACATAAAGGTGGCGAATGGAACCTCTGTTCCTCCGTGCATCCCAAGACATCGAATATCTTGGTAATTTGTTTGACCCCATGTTTCCGCCATGATCGGATCTGGCTTTCCCTTAAATTCCGGTGGTCCCACTCTTTGGAAGCTTCAATTGTGACAACCCGTGGAATTCTTTATCATTTCTCTCAGTATTTTGAACACGAGTCTCCTCGTCTGCGATTTTGCATGAGCTCGAAAAGCTTTAAACATCCCCTCGTTCATCATCTGCCCACGGTGTTGTTCATGGGAGGAACATTGTCACCTGTCAGACGTTCTCCTCGTTGGTAAAGACAGGCATCTCCACTGGCCTCATTTACTCCATAATATTCTCGGTCGACATTCTCAAATCATCATAAAACAAGGGTTAATTAAGGAAATCAATATATCACATAATATCCCTATATAATTGACCAACTAACAAATAAGCTTAGGTGGGACACACTAGCTAAGGATTTACTCGTCTCTCCTCCTAGTTCTATTCCCGATCTCCGCCAGGAGATCATATCCCTAAGCTCGATACCAATTGTGGACGCCCCCAAAATAGGTATACATCACCCATTCCGAGTTGTCAATACCATGATGTGAAACAACTACAACTTTATTATTACAAACAAGTAAACTGTGAGTTTAAATACAAATATTATCTTCTAGATAATATTTATACTCAAATAAATCCTCATCACATTTATTGATACATTATTTTACAAAATGGTGAGGACTACTAAACAATCCTTTCTAAAACCTTCATTCCATACCCAGAGCTAAATGCTTTAGATTTATATTCTCGCCTCCCGAGAAGAATGGAACAAAAAGGAAAAGGTGAGCTCAACTAGCTCAATTAAAGAATATTATGACTAAGATAATATACAACAAATTATCGTTAGTCTTCAACAGGAAAAATCGATAGAATCTGATGTACAACAAGTTTGGATCAATATTCGCAATGAAATAATAATTCATAGAAAGAGTTACGTAGAGAATGAAATCTACTATAATCTATGAATTTAACAAATTCATCATCAATATTTTATCCACGTAACATCAATCAATATTCATCTCAAATCAAATATTCATCTTTGCACTACAGCCAAAGATATTCATCAATCGATTCAGTGTTCATCTCAACACTGTTCATCTTTGCAGACTACAAGCCAAAGATATTCATCGATTAGTCATGTTCATTTAAACACATTCATCTTTTGCTTTCTGTGCCAAAGATATTCATCGATTGGTCATGTTCATTTAAACACTTGCTCATCTTTTTTCACAAAAGCCAAAGATATTCTTGAAATCATTCATCTCAGACTACAGCCAAAGATATTCAATAATATCATCATTTAAGACTCGAGGATGATGAAAAATATTTTTAAAGAATCGAATCCAATTGAAACAAAATGACAAGGATTAAGGATTAATGATTCGTACTTTGTTTTATCCATGTCCAACAATACCTCAAAATAATCATAGTGGTGTAAAATTCAAGAATGATCAAAAACATGGATACAATCAAAGCTAGTATCCGTAATAGATATTTTGGACTAAAAGAAGAAATTTTATTTTTCGATGAATAAAGGTCCGTATCACGTGAATAGGTCAGATATCGTGAATAAGGCAGATACGTGAATAGTAACTCAGACACACCAAAAGATAGAAATTCCACAAAAAAAAAAACATTTTCACGCTTCATGAATAGTACTCGTGAATAAGAACTCGTGAATAGTAACTCATGAATAGTAACTGTGAATAGTAACTCGTGAATAGTAACCCCGACATGAAAAAAGTTCCAAATTTGATAAAAGTTCCAATGATATTTCAAAGATAATGATATTGAAGAAATAATATCATCCGAAAAGAAAATAACATCCCTTACCTCAAAGAATCGAAGACTTGGAAGGAAAGGTCAAGTGATCTTTGAATGAAACTTGTACTAAACAAAGAACTCTCAAAGTATCTAAATACTCACAAAATACGCTCAATAATATAGAGAGAAAGAGAGAAAACTTTGTTTTCGGTGTGGTTTTCAATTTAACTTAAATTTCATTTATAGAAAATGTTAGCCCGCCAAGGCAGGATTTCGACCTTACACCGATGGCTTTACACCGCTACTATTGCCACCCACCACATTTGAAATAAAATTCAGCACATTTCTTCACCAACCACAAGTGGGGCCCACTCAATTCTAGAATTTTCCACCAAAATCAATTATAAACCTAATTTTCGAATCCGACACCTCTTAAAATTCATAACAAATCATTCGTGCATTTTAATTCGGTTCAAAATTTGTGGACATATACTCAACTTATGTATGTATAACATACCCAAAAATTACCACAATCCAACAGTCGGATTAAAAATTATAACCCCGCTAATATATCTCAAAACCCCGATTTAATTTTTAATACCTCCAACTGCAAAAAATCGATAAAACACCTCAACAATAATTTCTTCATTTATAACCACATAAATAAATCCATCATTTATATCCACATAAAATAAATATTTCTTTATCATATGAATCAATAATTAATTATTCACAAATAATATTACTGTAATCACAATTATGACAACCAGTAGCTCCTCAGAAAGAGGGGCTTTCAGATAAGGATTTCTCTCATCTGGCGCCAGCAATTAGGTGACCAAACCTCCTCGACGTAACTTTCTAGACATTGCCAATAATGCTATCTAATAATATTATTCAAATAATATGAATTATTGATACGATAATGGAGATAATAATGCGTTGACAATTATTGAACAACAATAATATAAAATATCAACGCAAAGAATTATTGAATCAATAAAATAAAATATCGAAACAAGAATCATCTGTGAAAATTATTGAAAAGGCCTTCTTACGTAAGGATCAATAATTCAATAACACTGTGCAATACCGCATACATTGTGCAACCACGCCAGACATCGTATTTTAACCAACGGTATTCCAATGGCCTTAATTGAGAATAACTACTACCGTTATTTTTAACCAACTTATATTCATCGTTTTCATCCAATCGCTCAAGCATATGGGGCCACATTATGGGTCGCTTGGCCGTCGCATTTAATATTCCCGACAAAGATTTAATATTCCACGACCAAACGAATATTCCCCGACAAAATGAATATTTTAATAACTTGCTTATTTTGAAATATTTACGTATTTAACCCTTTAACTATCCACATTAATCAAATCAACCCTTACTATTTCAAAATAATAAATAAAGGAAATTCCTTTTATTTAAAAAAAATTTTGGTCTTACATATCATACAAACTGGCTTTAGATCTTTCTCTCTAACTATGTGGGATAATATTGGCTAGCTTTGTGGTCCCCAATTCAACCTTTTTATCTCCTTTGTGGGATAAATATCACCAAATTTTGAACCATATGAAACAACTCAAAGTCAAATTTTGGTCTGAAACAAATCTTTGGTCAAATCCCAAGACCAAATCAATTAAATCAATCCAAATAAAGCCTTAAATCACCGGGCAATAAGATTTTCAGGTCATCTTAGCCCACCATAAGCTCACCCAAGAGGTCATGACTTGAAAGGTACTATTAGTAGTAACTTAACTATTTATATATAAAAAATTCTAATATCTTTCGATGTATGACCGGGTGTGTTACATTATTTGTCTCTAAAAGTCATTTAATAGCTTAAAATTAGGGGACTATTGATCTCACATTAATTATGAGATTATATAATCCCTCATAAATAATTTTTAGTTTAGTAATGACAAAAAAATAGTCCATATGACTATTTATATGACTATTAGTCCCACGTCATGGGATAAAATAGTTCAAACTAGTGTTAAATTAAAATAAATAATTAATCCCAAGCATGTTTCTTATAAACAAACATGGCTTTAAAATATAAAAGGAATACTCTACATACGGAAATCATGCACAACTAACTAACACATTATACTTTTCCTCTCTCTTTTTCTTCTCTGTTCTCTCTCTAATCAAGAACCTAGCCTCCATCTTAAATTTGAAGGAGGACTCTCCTTTTAGAGATATCTTCCCTAAATCTCTTATTTTAATATAATAAATTATTTTCCCTTTTGTAGAGTTTATTTTTTCTTTTGTGGGATTTGTTTTCTCCACGAGATACTTGATTTCTTTTTCTCTTTGTGAGAATATTGATTTCATTATCATCTCTCGTGAGAGATTTTGCTTTCTCCATTTAGGAGATTTTTTTGTTTGTGATACTTTTTCCAGTGCATGAATTGTTAAAGATGGATTATTCAGATTTGGATGTGGCGCTTTCATTGCGGCTAGTTATTCTGTTACATGTACTGAAGAACAGTCTGGATCTGACTGTATTTTAAAAGTTTATTTGTTGTCCAATAGCGTTGTTGTTACGATTGATTTTTTTTTCCTGATTATCTATTATTTTATTTTAAAAAATTACTATTTGTGTTTGTTTTATCCTTTCGCTTTTTACAACAAATTATAATTTTAATATATTTGAGATCAAAAAAATCCATAATATTAAATAATAAAAAATAACATCCAAGATAAATAAATTTTATCAATAACTTAAATGATAGTGCTCATATGTTATATTTCTCTCTATTTATGCATCAATGTTTGTGCATAATTTATGTTTATAGAATTATTCATATAAAAAATATAAGTACTTTTGTGTTATTAGATGGATTTTGAAAAAAATAAATATAAATTAGAGTGTAGTCGAATACATTATGAATATGAGATTAACCAAAACATTTCATCTGTTTCATACTGAAATTAATGTTTTGGTTTATTCTCGTATTCATACTGTATTCACTACACTGATATATAATTATTTATTAAAGTATACCTTAATAAATATAAATCTTGAACTTTTGAAGATTTTTCAAATGATATTCTTTTCGTTTTCAAAATATGATATTATTATTAACTTTTTAAAATTAATTTAATATATTTTTAAAGTTAAAATTAACATGATTTATTTTAATTATAATTGATACAATAATAATTATTATAAACTATTTCAAAAGTATTAATCATTATAATATATACTGTTTCGTAATTTTTAATATATCATTTTTGTTTTAAGTTTAAATTTTTTTAAACTGACTTGTAAAAGTAACAATAAACTTATAATTAAGGATGGATGTGTTAGAATATTTTATTTCTCACGCTACTCTACTATTTATAGAATTATTGGGTTTACATATTATATTAATGTAATCATTTTATTTATGGGTTTGATAATTATGTGACCCATAAATATTATTACTAAATATTAATTTGGTATAATGGTATGGATTTATTTCATCAAATATGATGAATTTTGACCTTGGTTATTCTATAAATAAAACAAGCAGTGGTTTTGGTTCAACTTGTAAATCCTCAACAGTTTTTATACACGTATCGCCTTCTCTTAATTCAACGTAAAGATTCTTCCGATATAATTTATTTAACAAGATGAAGTAATTTTAAATTAAATTATGTAAAATCATAATCCGTTAAATTAAATACGAATTTGAATTTATTCTTTTTGGCTAGTACTTATAATTTTGAGCAGACATGGCAAAAAATAAACTTCAGTTATGAAGGCGCCATCATCAAAGCAAGTAGCAAGCCATAGTTATGAAGGCGTGATCATCTTCATTCATTCAGAGTTACTTATAGACACATAATACATAATTAATTCATATATTTAACCAGAGATATTTTCATGTATAGATCGACTTGTAAGTTAATTTTTTTTATTTGCCGAATTTTGTCAATTGGGTTTGAAGTAATTTCCAGCTGATTAGGGTTTATGATTTACCTATACCAAAGGGACCTCTTTCCTCGATATTTTTGGTTTTTTTTGAACTTTCCTACTTACGCTACTTTTTTGCAGATTGTATAATTTAAGCAGCGAGTGTAGCAAATATCAGCTTTAATTTTATTATAAAATGGGGAAATGGGCCAATGTACCATTATAAATCCTGTACTTAAGAAGGTGAGTTTGTTTTCTAATTTACACCACCTCTTCCTATAATTGGGATTGCTCGGCTAACTTGTGTTCTCTTTTGTTTTTTGTAAGTGTAATAAGGGGGCAATCGTTTGGAGGATTGGATTAATGGATTGCCAGATGACATTCTCATATCCATTCTGTCACGCTTGACAATTAGGGAAGCAGCAAGCACCAGTCTACTTTGTCGTAGATGGGAGAATTTATGGAAGTTTTCCACAGGTAGTTTGGTGTTTGATAGTTCAAAGGTGGCTCACGAGATCGTTGTAGTAGATCCAAAGTTATTTAAAAGTAAACGTTCTGATTACGTAAGTTGGGTGAATCAAGTTTGTGCGTCCCATAAGGGTTCAACAATTGACGAGTTTCGCATTTGTTTTGAGTTGGATAAAACTTATAGACGTCACATTAGTAAATGGCTTAAGTTTGCAATTGCAAAACATACTCGAGTACTTCACCTGGATTTAACCAGTTTTTGGGGAGACGTGCTTCCAATAACATATATACTTTTCCTCCCAAGTTTTTCTCCGCTTGCAAAGCCCCTTGGGTTTATCAAGGATTAGGTACCTCAAGTCCTCTGTTTTAGCAATGTAAATGTAAGTGGAGAGCATATTGAATTCTTTCTTTTCAACTGTCCCGTTCTTGAAGAAGTATGTGTTGAACGCTCGCATCATCTTGTAGATTTGAAAGTTACTGGTTCTTCACTTCGGTTGAAGCACCTTGAGATAAAGCTTTGTCACTCAATAAATCTTGTTGAGATTTCGGCCTCTAATTTGGAGTCATTGATATACCGGACTCCGAATGTGAGATTGCATATTAAGTATGCTCCAAGGCTGGTCAATGTTTGTGTAAGTGGGGGATACGGGGCAAGAATGCATGATCCTATACCCGCCTGTTTTTGCCCCAATTTCAAGTTACCTTTTTCACTTGTGGATACTCGACATTATATCTTTGGTTGAGGTAGTATTTAAATTTTTGGTCAAGTTCCTTTATTTCGTCATTAAAATTACCACTCTCTAGGTCTCTAGTCTCACTGTCTGTTTGGTGGTTCAGGAAAATTTCCAACTCCCGACTACCTGTCTTGTATAATCTTAGGAATTTGACTTGGGACATTTGTGCACGAGCTGACTTAAGCCTACTTGGTCTAACATCTCTCATAGAGTCATGTCCTTTCTTGGAGAAATTCGCTTTTGAGGTAATCTATTATAAGACTGCCTCCCTTTCCCTTTTAATGAAAGATCGAGTTATTATGAATAATGAAGTTTTCTAATAGCTTGAATAGAATTGTTTGAGTTTCGTATATATAACCTTTAACAATACTTTTGAAAATTAGTTTCATATATTCGTTGATCGCTACTTATTTCAATATTTCATAATTCATCCTATTGAAATAGTATAATGTTGTTTTTTGGCAGTGATTTTTTTTTTTTATTCTGGTTGGATTATATATTCGTTAGTATAATGTTTGGTAGGTGCTAGAGTAGTCGTAGAATATTATTTGATGTTGTCTCAAAAGGATACTATGTACTCTTTTATAACTTTCTGATTTCTACAAGGATTTTAAAGCTTCATATGTGTAAATTATAATAGAACAGAAGCATATAGAAGCCATTGTCTTGAAAGATACAAAAATTGGTAATCAAAATGTTGTTTTATTTAACCACCGCATTATGCTGTTTTACAACTCTTGAAATATAATAGCAAACCTGAGACGTTTTTATGCTGCATTGGAAGATATTGTTGGTTTGTTTTTGTTTTTTGTTTTCCTTTTTCCTTTTTGGAAGAGTATCTTTTATTTTTGTTTAAGCTGAATGGGGAAATATGATCAGCGAAAATGTTGTCTTCATTGTTTGTGTTTCTTTTCATTTATTCACAAAATTATAAATAATGATGACCCCCAAAAACACACTATGATTTTGTTTTTTGTTTTACAGTTTTTATGTATTGATGATGGCGAGCCAAGAGAAGTGCAGAAGGCTACCAGATGTCCACATCAGTGTCTTAAGGTGGTGGGATTTGTTGGGTTTTGTGGGTGTCCAATTGATTATGAGATTGCCATCTATTTGCTTGAAAATGCTGTCAACCTTGAGAAGATTACAATTGACACTACTGAACCATTTATGCGTGGAATCCCATCATCCGTTTTCAAGGGCTATGAGGAGAAGTATGAGGAGAAGTTAGAAGCAAAAAGAGCACGTGCCTTGACTCTTAAAACAGAGTTACCTCCGGGAGCTCAACTTGTAGTGCTTTAGATACTTGGTATTTAAAATTAGGGATAGAGCATTTTAAAATTAGAGTTGTGTTTTTTATTTCTAGGTTAAAAATTTATATTTAAGTTTTTATTTTATCATATTACTTTCTTAATATCATTTTCAGTATCACACCTTCACTAGTGAAGATATTCGTTACTAATATTATGGCATTGCTTTTTTAAATGAATATTTAATTTTGTAACAAATGGCAGATGTGAAAAAAATAAAAATAGCATACTGCAGCTGGAGAAGTAATTGATGAAGATGGATGGTTTCATACTGGAGACATAGGGTTATGGCTACCTGGAGGCCGCTTAAAGATCATTGACAGGTGAGAGCACAACAAAATTAGCAATTTTAAAATTCCCACCCAGACGCACCTTATGTGTTGAGCAATTTTAAAATTCCCACCCAGACACACCTTATGTGTTGAGCAATTTTAGAGGAACAAAATTAATCCTAAATGCTCTGTTGAGCAATCAGGTAATATCTAGGAAATGATTACATGTAGCTCGCCACAACCGACAAAGATACAGTGACAACATTCTAACCATATAATGATTGTTCCCACAAAAATAGTGCACCAATTCAAAAGCTAAAATTTAAAGTGATTAGAACTTCTCTCTCTTTGCTGCAATACATAGTCCATACAACATTCAAATTCTCAACCTTAAGAACACACAAGTTACTGATGTGACTTTAGAGAACCCCACTTGACAAATTTTTTTAGATGCAACTTTTTATATTTTAATTTTCTCAAAGACAAACTACTGAGAGAACAATATATCAAATTTCCTAACCTTCAACAAAGGCCTAGGACTGCTAGAATCTGTCAAGTTTACATTACCAAAGTGCATTTTGAGTAAAAGACTGGCTTGAGTTGTGGGAAATAAAATATCGGCTTCAATTTAGTATTCTCTTCTTGTCCTTTTGTATATTACAACAGTTTTGGGTAGAAGGATCGGAGGTGCGTAACCTCTCAGATACATGTTCCTGCTATTGCTTTGTAGAAAGTACGCCTTATTTGAGGTCTCTTGATCTAGAAGAAAAGACACACGAGAGTTAAAACTTGTTATTTTTTATTAAACCGAAACATATTATATGACTGTCAGGTCTTACAAAACTCTGACACTCACCTTAAATGTTGGTGTGAGCAGACCATTCTCCAAAGTAAAAGGTTCAAGCACCAAAGTCACAACTTTAGCAAATTCAAAGCCTCTCAGCTGCAGTGTATTATGTCATTTGTTGGGGTAAAACAATGATTTGAAAGCATAATTGCAAAAAAATCTATCAGAGAAATAAGAGTACCTGAGCTTCTCTTCCAACTTCGTCCATATCAGCCAAGACAGCAGCCTTTGCTCTGGGGTCATTGCACAGTTGTTCTAAATTTTCAGACTGCATCCGCAGATAAGACAAAAATTATGTCAAGATGGCTAACCCCAAGTTTTTGCTCAAGGAACAACAGTAGTAATTTGCTCTCTCATTACTTTCTTAAGTTTTTATTTTATCATTACTTTCTTAATATCATTTTCAGTATCACACCTTCACTAAGATATTTGTTGCTAATATTACGGGAACATTTGAGAAAATAAATTTTTCTTTAGAAGTCCATTGCTTTTTAAATGAATATTTAGTGAAAAAAAAATAAAAAAAAAAAAGCATTCTAGACTCATGGAACAACAGTAGTAATTTGCTCTCTCCTTTTCATGAACTTTAACTACCAGCAAAACATATTAATGGAGAATTAAAGTTGATTCCCGGCATTAATGAAACAAAATTGCAACTTAACATTTGATTTTAGTACTCTGACAACCGATTGGTAGGTGAATTTACAAAGCCAAAATTGCTACCAGAATCCAGTGACATCCTACTCTCTTATCTCTATTACTAATTAAGCACTCCTAATTAAGCACAGCACTGAACAACAAATACCTACTATAGCACTGTATTACTTCGCCTCCGCCTGTGCCTGTGGCTGTGTATTACTTCGCCTCCGCCTGTGGCTATGGTCTCTGGCCTCTGGAAATCTTAAATCCATTCTGTGTAGCCATCAAATCGAGTTCATTCTCCAAATTAGGGTTCAGGTCACTAGGAAAGCGGACATCGCCGGTGTAATCATACTCGTTTTTCAACATACACACAGCCTTCATCTCCGGTTGAGAAGTAACCACGATTTGCCGGCACTTATGGAGGTCCCTAACCAGTATTTGAATGCCCTTTTTCATTCTCTTTAGTTTATTTTTTTTCCTCCGGCGAGACGTCCTGTCGACACCGGCAGCTTTCACCGACTCAATGTTGCTTACACATTTCATAAACTTTTCAAGTAATCCCACAGATTTTTTCTTAGCCATCTCTCTCTCTCTCTCCGATCTAATTCTCCTTCCCTCTGCTCTCTCTGTGATCTAATTCTGATTCTCTCTGCTCACAATGAAGGTGTGAATAAACCTATTTATAGGCATGTGGGAGCGAAACTTGTGGAGGAAGTCTTACGAATAACCGTATTTTACAAAATGATATCTACCTATACAAAACAAAACTGATTTTTAAAAAACTTATTATGTGTAGCGCCAAACAGCAGCAGCACAAAGTAGCGCCAACGGCAGCAGCAACACACTGTACTAACTTACTTGGAGTAGTATTTTCTGACAAGAAAGCAAACAATTAAGCTAGCTAGCTAGAGATAATAGAGATGGATACACACACATAAAATGACACGGGATATATGGATGTCCACTGGCTTTTATGTATTCCAACATATAAGAAACCCCTTGTTTCTTCCATTATTAACATCAATTGATTTTTTTTTGAAGAATTTGATAAATAATCTCCGTTATAATTAATAATACTGATTATGTTCCATGACTTTTGGGTATAGTATGACAATAACTTTGTAAAGTAATTTTTATTTAACATTTATTTAGATATTTGTATTTAATCATAGTATTATTAGAAGACCAAAGATGAAATAGAGAAAATTTAGGAAAATTAATCTTACTTGCATCTAGAAATAATACATACATAATATTAAGATTTTGTCCATTGTGTTGGGGAATAGACTTCTCAAATTTGTGATTCATAATATAATTAATATATATTACCACTAGGTTACTTCAAAGCTAATCATGCATTATTAACGTGAAAAAGTTTTAGGCCTTATTTTCTTACAAATTTTAATGTCTTGCAATAAATATAAGTCTTCATTTTTCTTTTTCTTTCACTTTATTTTACTTCATTTTTCCTTGAGTTTATTTTCTTACACGATATTCTTGACATCTAAACAAAACTTGAAATCTGTAAATGAAAAAAAATTATACCCTACTAGTTTCGTTATATTATTATTATTATTATTTGTATTATTTAAAAATTGCAAAGCGGATAAGATAGAGAGAGAGATCCTCTATTCCAAATTTTTTTCGTCGCCTTTTGTCCCCCACTTAAATTTTGACACATGATCTTTTATTTAATTTTAAAATTAATTAGTATTAAGTAAAGAGATTAAGAAATGAAAATTTAAGTCAAGAAGAGATAAAGAAGTTGAAAAATTGGGATATGATGGCTAAAATATGAGCTTACATTTTTCTATTTGAAAATTGGAAATGTGGTTGACTTTGAATTTGCTCTCTTTCCTTTTTATTCGACGGTACATGGTTAAATTTTGGCCCAAAATAGTGTGTGATTTATGATTGGCAGCTTGGGCCTGTAGGGCCCAGTTGCATGGGCTATTGAGATAAGAAAGGGCATCTTCTTCTCATGATTGGAAGAGTTCGGTTTAAGCATTGCTTTTAAGAACGCATCAAATATATCATTTGAAACTTTTTTTTATATTAAAAAAACCCCATTATTTTTAAAATTTTCTTACAGTTAATTGTAAATACTTGTAATAATTCTAAAAGAATGTTGTAATAATTTTATACTTATAAATAGATATTATACATGCATATTTTATAATACCAGAGATATTATACATACATATTCTGTAATACCAGATACGCTCCATTGTATGCTATTTTTGTTTTATTTAAATTCGGAATGTAACGATTTTTTTTAAAAAAAATACAGAAGAAGGAAGAAATATATATTTGGGCCAGACGAACATACATTAAAATTTCAATACCAATAAATATGTAAAAACATTAATAAATAATTTTTTAATATGTTAATGCTAACGTAGGAATTTAGGAAATATGTACTAATTAATTCTTATATTAATTTCCTAGATAGTATTAGTAGGTAAAATTAATTAGTATAGCATATAATATAAGTAATATATTTTATCATTTTAAAATAAATTAATAAATAAATCGACACTCTGAATCACCCATTTGAATACTTTTGAGTCTAGTTCTCTAGTTCGCCTATAACCTTCTTAGCTTTGTAAGATTCATGACATAACCTTCTATGGAGGAGATTAATGATAATATTGTTTTGAACTGAAATGTGTAATGTTAGTGCTTGAATTACACTTAAATTTTATTAAATCTACGTGTAATCGAGTAATGTGATTCAGTGTACTTACATTGTTATATAAGAATAAAATACACAAACATCTCAAGTCTCTCTGCCTATTGTTCTGACATCTGATTATGTCATTTATCTGATTTGATGCGTTGATATAGTCTGACACGTAATTGGGAAGGTGTGATAGTTTATATATTAGATAATAAACAAATTTGTTAGTATATGTTTGGTTCATAAACAGATTATATGTATTTGTATGGTACAGCGTTTTCGGCATTGTAATTGTGAAAAAGGAGAGGTTCCTGACTTTGTGATCCATCAGATGGTGAATATAATTATTATAATATAATTTCATCCGCTATATATATTAATCATATATCATATAAATCCATTAAGGCTAAGAAAAATAAAGTGGTCATTCAAAATCTTATATACTTTACAAGCATGTTGTTTTTATCATACTAGTATAAGTCGGTGATAACTTTGAATAATAAACTTAGTGACCTGAATGTTTTAGTGGAATAATGAGGTAATAATGATTATTAATATTTTATTATTAGTTCAATAATAGGTTATATATATATTTATAATTTAGTAATTTAATTAACGATATTGTATTAATTTGGTGATTATTTAGATCGAATCGAGGAGATCTAGCAGTGTGATATTTGGGTTTGGGGAATTATTTCGCTATTATATTCAGGTACGGATTCCGTACTCTTTCAGCGATACTCTTGTTAATTTTGATTTGTTCGTTTGTTTCCTTATTTCGAATTATGTTATGATTTCACATAATTGTATCATGTGAAATAAATATATTAGTTTCATTTTGGAGTTGATACACATGACTCGTATTTGTACTCTTTGAATAAGGATATCATGTTTAGTATTTATTTTTGATAATTGTAGAGCGGTACATGTTGTTACCTTCTTTTTGAGACCTTGTGACTATAATTTGATTTGGTTCAACATGTACATATAGAACTCTTTTGTTGGTATTATGTCGCATATGTTGTGACATGATATTTTTGTTAGAATATACCGTAGAGTATATGTAAGACCCCGAATTTTTTTTTAATAAAATAGAAATTCCTCTATTTATTATTTTGTAATAGTAAGGGTTAATTTGATTAATGTTGTTAGTTATGGGTAAAATGCGCAAATATTTCGAATAAGCAAGTGGTTATAAAATATTCATTATTGTCGGGGAATATTCGTTTGGTCGTGGAATATTAAATCGTAGGGGGAATATTAAATCTGACGATGCAATTTATTGTGTGGGCCCCATAGCGGAAAGCGATTGGATGAAGAAAGCGACAAATATAAGTTGTTTATAAATAACTGCAGCGTAGTTATTGTTACCAGTTAATTTTGTTGGAATACCCGGTGGTTAAAACACACTAATACGCGTTGTTGAGCGATAACATTTGCGGTATTGCACCAATTATTGATTCTTACGTAGAAGGCACTACTCAATAATTGTTACAGTAATTACTGTTCAGTATTTTATTGATTTAATAATTGTTGCATTGATATTTTATATTGTTGTCATTTCAATAATTGTCATTACACAGATATTTTCATTATCGAGCTAATAATTCATATTATCGAATAATATTATTAGATAACATTATTCACGAGACTCAAATTTTTAATAAATAAACCACCACATCTAATCATCCCTCGTACCACGGTCAAGGATTTTCATCAAATTATCAATGGTCATGACTATACCAAAAACACCCACGGTCATAATCATACCAAAAACTATCCATCAACGTATTCATGGGCCACTAAGGACTTTTGTCACATCATTTATATCAAGCCACGATTATACCGAATGATCCACGGTCATAATCATACTAAGTTCATCTATGCACGTAAGCCAAAGATAACATAATATAACATGAGGATGATGACAATGACATAATAATTCAATAAAACAAGTTCAAGAATTATTTAATCCATGAATTATTAACGCCCAAATTGTCAACATGAGTGCTTTGTTTTGTAGAGTAAAATTCAAGAATGATCGGAAGAATATTTCCATAAAAGATCTTTGGATGAAGCATAAATTTCAAGGATATTCTACTAATTTCATGGAGTATAGAAGTCAAAGTTTTAACAATTGGGTATAATAAAGAATGGAATAACAAAAGAAATCACCGTGTATGCGGTGCCAGATAAAATAAAGTTATTCAACGAGAATAATAATAACGGAACGGTCGGTGAAATTCACTAACCGACAAGATGTTCCAATGAGAATAATAAAGATGGAACTGAGATCGGTGTAAAACACACAGATAGGATATTCAGCGAGAATGATAAAAGCGGAACCGAATTAAGGTGTAAAAACACATGACAGGATGTTCAATGAGAATAATAGAAAGAATGTCACCAAGTATAGGTAAAGCACAGATATCTGAGTTATTCCAAATGAATAAATAAGAATGGAAATAACATAAAGATTTCACCAAGTATAGGATATCCGCATATCTGAGGTTATGTATAGGGTATACCACTTTTTACGAGTTATTCAACAGAATAATAGTGAATGGAATAATGTAAGTTCTCTTCAAGAAAAATAATAACACCCTTTACCGTAAAAGAATGAATATAGAAGTAGTGAAGTAGCAGAATACTCTTCTTCTTTCTATAATTTTCTCTATAACTTCTCTCTATAATTTTCTCTCTACAGAGTTTCAATGAATTAGTAAGAAAATAATGAAGGAATGAGCTTCTATTTATAGGAAAATGGAATGCATAAGTAATTAATCCATGAGCGGTCCAGATTGATTTACTTTAATCGACGGTCCATATTTAAAGAAAAATCTTTTAAATAAAATATAATATATTCTATTTATATAAAAACATTTTACTATGCAAACACTATGCAAAACACTATGAAAAAACACTATACAACACTATGCATAATAAAATATAATATATTCTATTTATGAATAACTTTAATAAAGTATTCTATTTTATATAAAAAGATGTTTCTGTTTTATTACGTTAATAATACGAATAAAACAAAACGTCATTATCGCTATAATAATTCATATTATTAATCGACAATAATGGAATCAAACTGAGTGACTTCTCACATAAGCATCAATAATCAATCAGGTGCTACTACTTATGCAACCACACGTACATCTTTATTTCTTTTACTACCGAAGAGTAGTTCAACGAAGATCAACCAGTAAAACTTCCGCCGTTATTTCAATAAAATATTTTTGTCGTTTTCTCAATACGACAATAATTCTGTTGTGAGGTCCACCAATGATTGAGCCGTTGTACGAATATTCCCTGCTAAATCGAATATTCCCCGACCAATCGAATATAATATAACCACTGCATACTTTTGCAAAATTTATAAATACTACCCACAACTATAATATTTATCTCAAATTCACACCATAATATTAAAAATTATTTCGACAAAATTTAAATCTTTATTGATAAAATCTGGGGTCTCACAATCTCCCCTCCTTATGGAATTCTCGCCCTCGAAATTAGTGGGTACGATACTTGGTATGATAAAGAGGTAAGGATACCTTGAATACCTTTTATCGTTGAAAACATTAAATTCATCTTTGCAATCCCGCCAAAGATATTCATTAACAATTCATCTTTGCACTATAGGCCAAAGATATACAACTCATAAAACCAATAATCTTTGAGGCAGCGACTTAATAGTATCACGACCACGAATTATCCATGCACCATCGCCGAGGATATTCGTGTTTTCAATCTACGGCCGTGATTATACCGAATAATCCTTTGGTCATAATCATACAAAGTCTATCAATGCACACTACTACCAAAGATGACTTTTACCACATCCATGAATTAATATTTCATTCTTTGAGACTCATTTCAATAATTAATTCATATCATCGAATCATCCACGCACTACTGGGCCGAGGATATTCATTAAGTATCACGACCACGAATTATCCATTACTCACTGACCAAAGATAATCGTGTATTCATTAGTATCCGACCACAAATTATCCATGCACTCACGACCAAAGATAATCTTGTATTCATTATCCATACACTACTACCAAAGATAAGCTGTGTATTCATTAGTATCACGACCACAAATTATCCATGCACTACTGACAAAGATAATTGTGTATTCATTAAGTATCGCGACCACAAATTATCCATGCACTACTACCAAAGATAATTGTGTATTCATTAGTATCACGACCACAAATTATCCATGCACTACGACTAAAGATAAGCATGTATTCATTAGTATCACTACCACAAATTATCTGTGAGACCCCGTGATTTTATCAATAAAGATTTAAATTTTGTCGAAATAATTTTTTTATATTATGGTGTGAATTTAAGATAATATTATAATTGTGGGTAGTATTTATAAATTTTGCAAAGTATGCAAGTGGTTATATTATATTCGATTGGTCGGGAATATATTGGTTTAGCGAGGGAATATTCGTACTAACGGCTCAATCATTGGTGGACCCCACAAATGTAATTATTATCGGATTGAGAAAACGACAAAAATATTTTATTGAAATAACGGCGGAAGTTTTACTGGTTGATCTTGTTGAACTACTCGGTAGTAAAAAGTACAAAGAATACGTGTGGGTGCGTAGTAGCACACGGTATTGATTATTGATGCTTATGTGAGAAGTCACTCGGTTTGATTCCATTATTGTCGATTAATAATAATGAATTATTATAGCGATAATGGACGTTTTGTTTTATTCGTATTATTAACGTAATAAAATGTAAACATCTTTATATAAAATAGAATACTTTATTAAAGTTATTCTATAAATAGAATATATTATATTTTATTATGCATAGTGTTGCATAGTGTTTTTGCGATAGTGTTTTGTATAGTATTGCATAGTGTTTGCATAGTAAAATGTTTTTATATAAATAGAATATATTATATTTTATTTAAAAGATTTTTCTTTAAATATGGACCGTCAGATTAAAGTAAATCAATCTGGACCGTTCATGGATTAGTTACTATGCATTCCATTTTCCTATAAATAGAAGCTCATTCCTTCATTATTTTCTTACTTAATTCATTGAAACTCACAGAGAGAAATTATAGAGAGAAGTTATAGAGAGAAAATTATAGAAAGAAGAAGAGTATTCTGCTACTTCACTACTTCTATATTCAGTTCTTTTACGGTAAGGGGTGTTATTCTTTCTTCTTGAAGAGAACTTCTATTATTCCATTCATTATCATTCTGTTGGAATAACCTGTAAAAGTGGTATACCCTATACATAACCTGTATATGCGGCATACCCTATACTTGGTGAAATCCTTATGTTATTCCATTCTTATTTATTCATTGGAATAACTCAGATCATGCGGTTTAATTCCTATACTTGGTGACATTCTTTTATTATTACATTGGAACATCCTGCGTGCATGTGTTTTACACCGGACACGGTTTAAATCTTTATTATTCTCGTTGGAACATCCCATGCTGTGTTTTTTACACGGACCGGTTAAAATCTTTATCATTCTGTTGGAATATCCTATTCGTGTGTTTTACACCGGATCCGGGTTCCATCTTTATTATTCTGTTGGAACATCCTTCGGTGTGAATTTCACCCCGACACGGTTTCGTTATTATTATTCATTGGAATAACTCGCCTATCGCGGCAACGCATGCATGGTGATTTCTTTTGTTATTCCATTCTTTATTATACCCAGGTTGGTTAAAACTTTGACTTCTATACTCCATGAAATTAGTAGAATATCCTCGATATTTGCGTTTCATCCAAAGATCTTTTTCATGGAAATATTCTTCCGATCATTCTTGAATTTTACTCTACAAAGCAAAGATTTTGTTGACAATTTGGGCGTTATTAATTCTCGGATAAAATAATTCTTGAACTTGTTTTATTGAATTATTATCATCATTATCATCATCCTCATGATATATTATGTTATCTTTGGCTTACGTGCATAGATGAACTTAGTATGATTATGACTGAGGATCATTCGGTATAATCATGACTTGTTATAATGATGTGATAAAAGTCCTCATGGCACTCGTAATGCGCCGATGGATAGTTTTTGGTATGATTATGACGAGGGGTGATTTTAAGATAGTCATGACCATTGATAATTTGATGAAAATCCTTGGCCAGGTACGAGGGATGATTAGATGTGGTGGTTTATTTATTGTCGAGTCTCAATGATAAAAAAAAATTGATGAAAACCTTTTAAAACCTAAAAGATAGTAGATTTTATTCTCTACTGACTCTTTTAATGGATTGCATATTCGCTGCAGATTAAACCTGGTTGTCTATTGTATTTTATCGGTTTAACTTCTTTGTTGAAGGCTAATGATAATTTATTCGCATTATCTTAGTCATAATATTTCATCTTGGGCTAGTTGAGCTCACCCTTTCTTTTCTTTTTCTCTTCGTGAAATGAGAACATAGCTAGGATTTAGTCAGGAACAGAGTAATGGTCCGTAAGATAGCATTAGTAGTCCTCACTATTCGTGAAATAGTGTGATAATAGTTGTAATGAGGACTCCTTTTGAGTTTGTATAATATCTAGTAGACAATATTTGTATTCAAACTCACGTTTATGTCAGATTGTATACCTACAGTTAGGTTAAGTAAGTTGTATTTGAATTTATGTACCATGTAAGTGGCGACCCAAGATGGGTGACGTATACCTAATTTTGGGGACGTCACATTATCCATGCACTACGGCTAAAGATAATCGTGTATTCAATTACGGTTATGATTATACCGAACAATCCCTGGTCATAATCATACCAAGTCCATCTATGCATTACAAAGCCACGAGATGACTTTCAACATAATATAAACATGAGGATAATGATATAAAGAATCAATCAAATGAGATAAAGGATAAATATTAAACATTTATAATATAATTTATCCAGGATTCAAGAATATCCCCATGTTATCAATCACTTAATAATCTCATAATCTAATATCATTAATATTATAACAATATTTTAATCACTTCTTAAATTTATAAACAATTTATCTCAATTGTTTACGCTTTACCATATAATGCATTTAATCATTCAAAATGCCATACTCATAAGATATCATCACCAATTATCAAATCCCTCAAAAATATGCATATATACTCTATATAGGATTCTCTAGCCATAAAATCCTATTTTCAACTTTGTTACTTCACATAACATATTTAACTCATATGTTCAGAATTAAACTATTTTCATGAAAAATACCAAATCAGTCCCAAAAATATTTCTTTTCTGGGATTTAGTATAATATAGTCCCATAATGAAAATATATTTTCTCGAATTTTAAAATTCATTTACTATTTTCAAAAATCAATTTCTAATTAATTCCTTAAGAAATTAGCTACCTCAAGTTTAACTCCAAAATTCCCAAATATTGGCAAGACCTTACACATGTTAACGTGAGCTTCAGTTTAAATTTCATGGTCATCGGAGTTATAGAACTCTGGTTATAGCGTTTTTCGTCGGAAAAACCTAAATATTGAAATAGTCATAACTTGCTCATTTTAAGTCAGAATGAGCTCATTTTTGGACAGGAGGTACTTTATACCATATACCTTCATGTCCCAAAAGGCCAGAATTTTCTCATAATTTAAGTGGCTGAAACAGTCCCTTAAAGTTTCTGGGCAGTAGCATTTTCGAAATTTACAGCTTTGGCCTCATTTGCTAAAATCAATCCACACAAAAATCTACAACACCTTTTCCAGTAATTCCACTTGGATTAGTTAGGTAACTAATAGATCTAACTCTAGGTCTTGACCACATTCAAAAATTCAAAATATAATAAGAGATATGGTCTATTGAATTTCATGTTACGTTTTTCACCAAAATCTGATTTTCAACTCTTTGTGATTTCTAAGAAACTTTCATGTTTTCACATAATAACCAACATAACTCATCATAACACTTACTAATACTTCATATACCCATGATTTTCATTAGTCCAATGCTTTTATTATGACTTTCATCATAATCCTCGTAAATGCATCCTTTTAGTTGAAGAAATATTTGAGGGTTTAAGAAATGGGTTTTCATGGGGTCAATACAAAATTCGATTTCACGCTCTAGGGTAGGCTAGGAAGTCTTCAAGAATACGCCAAGAAATTTATTAATGATAGAAATATCATTCAAAATCATATTTCGTCCAAGACTTGGATAGTACGTCACATTAATACCAACTGTGACTTCTATCCCTTAACCCAGATAGCACCTCACAATGATACCTATAAACTTGCCATCTTCATTCACGATGTCGCCTCTGAGAAAGTCCGCCCGGTGCATTCCATACAAGGAAGTCAACAACGAAAGGTTTGGGGCTCTTTACTTATGGCTTGATATGACAATAATTGACTTTTAGTAGTTTGGTTACTTGAATTCGCACAACAAGTTGGTTATGAATATAAAAGCTAACAACCTTACGAAAAGAATGATGAGTAGTTAACCAATTGATTCCTAAAATCCCATCAAAGGCAAATATTTTCAAAAGATAAGATCGACGTGTAACGTGAAAATGTTTATTTGAACCAAACAAGATTTAAAAATAGTAGAGGTATGAAGGCTCCTACTAATGAAGTTTCAACCAATAAGTCAAAGTCTAACTTCTCCTGAGTCAAATTTAAATGTTGAACATAAGCAAGCGAGATAAAATAATGGGTAGAATCCAGTATCTTATAAGGTATAGACTTCGCAAGAATTTATAATTAACTAACCCGTGCTAACCGTTCGAGTCACTTGCTTTTTAAGAAGTCATGAAAACGCTCTTCATGAAACCACCGACTTTGTTTTATCCAGATTCCGCCTTTGGTGCCCACCGTCCCATTTGGACTTGACTTTGGTGCACGACAAAATCGAGCTAAATGACCCTTCTTCTTGAAATTTCCACTTCTATTATCTTGGCCATGATTACCACCGAAGTGGTTACCATTCTTGGCATGATAATTTCTCCCACGATGGTCATCATTGTTCCGATGGTCGTTACTGCCGGTATGATTATTATCGTGTTGTTGGTCGTTACCTTTTGGTTGAGCTGACTCATTATCGCGCTCCAATAACCGAGCCCTATTCACAACATCTAAATACAAACACTGTCACAAAACAAGGGTTAATTAACATGCAACATATTATCACTATACTCTGACCGACCAATCAAATACCAAATAAACTTAGGTAGGTCATACTAGCGAAGGAATTCCCCGTCTCTCCCCTCCTAGTTCTTATCTCGCATCTTAGCCAGGGATCATATCCCTAAGCTCTGATACCAACTGTGACACCCCCAAAATTAGGTATACGTCACCCATCTTGGGTCACCACTTACATGGTACATAAATTCAAATACAACTTACTAACCTAACTGTCGTGTACAATACGACATAAACTGTGAGTTTGAATACAAATATTGTCTACTAGATATTATACAAACTCAAAAGGAGTCCTCATTACAACTATTATCACACTATTTCACAGAATAGTAAGGACTACTAATGCTATCCTCTGGACCATTACTCCGTTCCCCGACTCGTCCCAGCTATGTTCTCATTTCCTGAAGAGAACAATGAAAGAAAGGGTGAGCTCAACTAGCCCAGTAAGAAATATTATGACTAAGATAATGCAGAATAAATTATCATTAGCCTTCAACAGTGTTAAACTGATAAAATATAATAGACAACCAGTTTAACTGCAGCGGAATATGCAATCCATTAAAAGAATCATCCCTGTACCACGGTCAAGGATTTTCATCAAATTATCAATGGTCATGACTATACCGAAACACCCCTGGTCATAATCATACCAAAAACTATCCATCACTGCATTACAGGCCACTAAGGACTTTTGTCACATCATTTATATCAAGCCATGATTATACCGAATGATCCCTGGTCATAATCATACTAAGTTCATCTATGCACGTAAGCCAAAGATAACATAATATAACATGAGGATGATGACAATGACATAATAATTCAATAAAACAAGTTCAAGAATTATTTAATCCATGAATTATTAACGTCCAAATTGTCAACATGGTACTGTTTTGTAGAGTAAAATTCAAGAATGATCAGAAGAATATTTCCATAAAAAGATACTGGATGAAACGCAAATTTCAAGGATATTCTACTAATTTCATGGAGTATAGAAGTCATAGTTTTAACCAACTGGGTATAATAAAGAATGGAATAACAAAAGAAATCACCATGTATGCGGTACTTGATGTAAAAAGTTATTCCAACAGAATAATAATAACGGAACCAGTCGGTGAAATTCACAACCGGCATGGATGTTCCAATGTAATAATAAAGATGGAACCGAGATCGGTGTAAAAACACAGATAGGATATTCCAACGAGAATGATAAAGACGGAACCAGTGTCGGTGTAAAACACATGTACAGATGTTCCAATGTATAATAAAAAAGCGGAACCGGTCGAGGTGTAAAACACACATGCATGGATGTTCCAATGAGAATAATAAAGAGCGGAACCAGTCCGGTAAAAACACATGCATGGATGTTCCAATGTAATAATAGAAGAATGTCACCAAGTATAGGGTAAACCGCGTATACAAAAGTTATTCCAATGTAATAAATAAGAATGGAATAACATAAGATTTCACCAAGTATAGGATATGCGCATATACAAGGTTATGTATAGGGTATACCACTTTTTGAGTGTTATTCCAATGAATAATAGTGAATGGAATAATGAAGTTCTCTTCAAGAAGAAATAATAACACCCCTCACCTAGTAAAAGAACCTGAATATAGAAGTAGTGAAGTAAAGGAATACTCTTCTTCTTTCTATAATTTTCTCTCTATAACTTCTCTCTATAATTTCTCTCTCTAGAAAGTTACAATGAATTCGTAAGAAAATAATGAAGGAATGAGCTTCTATTTATAGGAAAATGGAATGCATAGTAACTAATCCATGAACGGTCCAGATTGATTTACTTTAATCGTGGCCTATATTTAAAGAAAAATCTTTTAAATAAAATATAATATATTATATTTATATAAAAACATTTTAATATGCAAATACTATGCAATACTTAGCAAAAAACACTATGCAACACTATGCATAATAAAATATAATATATTCTATTTATAGAATAACTTTAATAAAGTATTCTATTTTATATAAAAGATGTTTACATTTTATTACGTTAATAATACTGAATAAAACAAAACGTCATTATCGCATTATAATAATTCATATTATTAATCGACAATAATGGAATCAAACCGAAAGGTGACTTCTCACATAAGCATCAATAATCAATACCGGTGTCTATTATGCGACCCACACGACATCGTACTTTTACTACCGAGTAGTTCAACAAGATCAACGGTAAAACTTCCGCCGTTATTTCAATAAAATATTTTTGTCGTTTTCTCAATACGACAATAATTCATTAATGTGGGTCCACCAATGATTGAGTAGTTGTACGAATATTCCCTCGCTAAATCGAATATTCCCCACCAATCGAATATAATATAACCACTGCAGATACTGCAAAATTTATAAATACTACCCACAACTATAATATTTATCTCAAATTCACACCATAATATTAAAAATTATTTCGAAAAAATTTAAATCTTTATTGATAAAATCTGCGGTCTCACACAATGTCTAGAAAGTTCTGTCTAAGGAGAGGTTTGGTCACCTAATTGCGCGCCAGTAAGGAGAAATTCTTATTCGAAAGCCCCTCTTTCTCAGAACAGCACCGGTTGTCGATGATTGTGATTCGTAATATTATTTGTGAATAATTAATTATTGATTTATATGATGAGGAAAATATTGATTTTATGTGGATATAGATGGAGAAAATTTTTAATGTGACAATTGTTGAAAATTAATATTTTATCTTTTTCTGATAAAATAATTTATTTAAATATATTATTTTAATAATATATTAACGGTGATATTTTTATAATGAATGTGGGATATATGAGTAAATGAGGAGGAAGAGTATTTTTGTTGGATTAAATGTTTAACACATGTTTTTGTGTGTCGGTGGACCCCATTTCTTGACTGAAATTTGATTATAGCTTGTAAAATCGCCCGTTTGTGGATTTTGGTTAATTTCTGTTTGGAATTTAGAAAAACTTTCTTCTGCAAAGTTGTAGAGAATTGAATTTCCTATAAAAAATCGCGAGATTCGAATTTTCTGATAAAAGGGCTATTTATTATGAATTATTGAAGTTTCGGTATATCGGGTGTGAATTGATTTTTGGAGTTTAAATTATTTTTGTTAAGAAAAACGTTTTTTGTATTTTTTTGGACATCATTAACATGTGTGGCTGGTGTTTTGACCAAAAGGTGGGCTAAGGAAAATTTGTATAATTATATTAATATTATATTAAATTTTCCAATAAATAGGGTGCTTAGGTTAGAATTGAAAATCACACCAGAAACTGAAGTTTTCTCTCTCTATATTATCGAGCGTATTCTTGTGAGTATTTTGAGTATACTTTGAGTATTGCTATACGGTGCAAGTTCAAGTCATAGCCTATATCCGGTGTTTCAACTAGAAGTACTGTCTTTCGAGGTAAGGGATGTTATTTTCTTCTCAAATGATATTATTTCTTCAATATCATTATCTTTGAAATATTGGTTGGAACTTTTATCAAATTTAGAACTTTTTCATGTCGGGTTACTATTCATGAGTTACTATTCATGAGTTCTTATTCACGATTTACTATTCAAAAGTACTATTCATGGTTAAGCGTGAAGATGTTTTTTTGTGAAATTTCTATCTTTTGGTGTTGAGTTACTATTCACGATATATCTGACTTTATTCACGTATCCAAGCACTATTCACGAATCACTAAGACTATTCATCGAAAAATGAAAATTTTTCTTTTTCGTCAAAATATCTATTGTGGATACTAGCTTTGATTGTATCCATGTTTTGATCATTCTTGAATTTTACACCACCTACGATTACTTATGAAGTATTTTTGAACTTGGATTGTTTAAAATACGAATCCTTAATAATTGTTCTTTTGTTTCAATTTGGATTCGTTTTGTTTGAAATATTTTTCATCATCCTCATCCCTAAATGATGATATTACTAAATATCTTTGGCCTGTGAGTGCAAAGATGAATGATTTTTTGATGAATATCTTTGGCCCGTAGCAAAAGATGAGCAGTGTTGAGATGAACATGACCAACAAAGATGAGCAGTGTTTAGATGAACATGATTAATCGATGAATATCTTTGGCCTGTAGTGCAAAAGATGAATATTTGATTCCGGATATATATTGATTGATGTTCTGAGGATAAAATATCGACGATGAACTTTTAAATTCATATATAGAAGATAGTAGTTTGCATTCTCTACTTAACTCTTCTAATGAATTGTTGTTCCGCTGCGATTGTTGATTTAAAACCCGGTTGTCTATTGTATTCTATTAGATTTTTCCTGTTGGAGACTAACGATAATTTGTTGTATATTATCTTAGTCATAATATTCTTTATTGGGCTAGTTGAGCTCACCCTTTTCCTTTTTGTTCCATTTTTTTTTTCTCGGGAGGCGAGAATGTAGCGAGTACTAGTCTGGGTATGGAATGAAGGTTCTAGAGAGAGTTGTTTAGTAGTCCTCACTATTTTTGTAAAATAATGTATCAATAATTATGATGGGGATTTATTTGCGTGTGGATATTGTCAGATGACAATATCTCGTATTTAAACTCACGATTTATATGTTGTAATAAGTAAAGTTGTAGTTATTTCGTACCATGTATTTGGCGACTCGAGAATGGGTTGGATGGAATGGACCTATTTTGGGGCGCCACAAAGATACTGAGTTATAACCACACGTGGGGGTACCACGCAGCACGTCGTCTTGGCACGAGAGGCGTGACACTTTTTAATGGCGGTGTGATTAGTCCACTGGCGTCTCCATTTTAGGCTCCGAAGCGAAGTGGGCCATTGGTGTTTTGTTGTGGGGCGTGTGGGTTAACCCCTAGTTTTACATTACGTGGATTTGTGATGTTGTGCCAAACACACCTATCCGATTTGCATACATTTAGATTCGCGGTCCAATGTGTGATTTGCCAGTGTGGCATCATTTGACTTGCCTGTGTGGTATTATTTTGACTTGCCTGTGTGCCAACGTATGTTTCTGAGCTCACTCGATACGAAATAATACACAACCATTTGATTCAGCCTATTATTTTATTGTATTAGTTTTATTTATTTCTGTTCAGTTTAATTCATTGAGTTAGTTACTTCAGTTCGTTATTTCTTTACTCTTCTGTTGATTCAGATATATTCCATTCAGATTTTTGAAGATTATATTTTCGTCCGTATTTACACTTGAGGTTTTGTTCAGTATTTTGTCTCAGTTATTTTTATATATTAGTTGTATATCTTTTGTATATCTGTATCCGTACTGGGCAATTGGCTCATGCTGTGTTTTTCTTCCGGCAGGTTTGCAGGGGTGATTAAGGGCTAGTGTGATGAGAGTGTTGCCTTGACCATCTAGGTTGATTAAATTTTTGGTTTTGATTATTTTGATTCTAGTTAGAGAATTATATTTAGTACTTCATTGATGAATATCATTATTAATATTTTGAAGTTATTAGTGCTCTGTTTACTTATTTTTGAGGTTTGTTGTGCTTTGTTCGTGACCACCCATTCCTTTTCGGGAAGGGGTGTTACATCAATTGTCTGCAACAACGCCAGACATCGTATTTTAACCACGGGTATTCCAATAAATGTTAATTCAGAATAACTACACGCCGTTATTTATAAAAACTCCTTTTGTAGTTTTTCTTCATCCAAGATTAGTTATTACATTATGAGGCCCACCAATGGTTTATGTAGTAGTATTTAATATTCTCTACGAGAAAGAATATTCCACGACCAAACGAATATTCCCCGACATAAAGAATATTTTATAACCACTTGCATATTTTGAAAAAATTATATATATCACCCTTAACTTTAACTTTTTATCAATTTAACTATTTACTAAATAGAAAAATTGAATACTTTTATTTCATAAAAATTAAAAAATTGAATACTTTTATTTCAATTTAACCATTTAAATACTTGTAATAATTCTAAAAGAATGTTGTAATAATTTTATACTTATAAATAGATATTATACATGCATATTTTATAATACCAGAGATATTATACATACATATTCTATAATACCGATACGCTCCATTGTATATGCTATTTTTGTTTTATTTAAATTGAATGTAACGATTTTTTTTTTAAAAAAATACAGAAGGAGGAAGAAATATATATTTGGGCCAAACGAACATACATTAAAATCTCAATACCAATAAATATGTAAAAAAGATTAATAAACAATTTTTTAATATGTTAATGCTATGTAGGAATTTAGGAAATATGTACTAATTAATTCTTATATTAATTTCCTAGATAGTATTAGTAGGTAAAATTAATTAGTATAGCATATAATATAAGTAATATATTTTATCATTTAAAAATAAATTAATAAATAAATCTGATACTCCTAAATCACCCAACTGATTCTCTAGTTCGCCTGTAACCTTCTTAGCTCTGTAAGATTCATGACATAACCTTCTATGGAGGAGATTAATGATAATATTGTTTTGAACTGAAATGTGTAATGTTAGTGCTTGAATTACACTTAAATTTTATTAAATCTACGTGTAATCGAGTAATGTGATTCAGTGTACTTACATTGTTATATAAGAATAAAATACACAAACATCTCAAGTCTCTCTGCCTATTGTTCTGACATCTGATTATTTTCCCACCTTGGCCCATATGTTACATGCCTTCACTTTACCACGAACATGTGCGAGAAACTCAAATAAGGTTCTGGTGTTTGACACTTCATTTTAGTGTAAAATATTGATAAAATTGAGGATTACCTAGGTTGGACTCTTTAAAGTACTCATGTCGACACTCCATGTAACTTAGGTTCTACCTACCTAGGTTCAATTTTGTGTTTGATTGTTTATGTGTCCAGGCATGCAAACAAGTAGGATTTGTTATTACTTGTTTATTAGTGTGACTTGGGGTATATGTTTTCATATGAAGGGCTAAAAATTATGAAAGCAATGTGCTTTGTGGATTAGGTCATCTGGATTTACTTATATTATATGGCAAACAGTCAGAGTTGTTTATCATAATGAGAACTTGTAGAATTTTGATTTATAGATAAAAATAACATAATATGATGGCTATGAACCTCCAACGAGAACTCTTTTGCTCTATTGGACTTAAATTTCACCTATTAAAAATTTATCTTGTTTTGTTGCAGACTTTGGGGATTTTTTTCGTTCTTATTGGAAATTAAGCTAGATTTCCTTAATGACAGTTTTTTCAAAATTACCTCTCATTAAACTCTCTCTTTATCCCAACAAAAAATTTAAGGGTATTATAGACAATTGAGTACTATATTTAATGTTTTCCAATCATTATGTTAATTATTGTGTCCACATTTAAAACGTCAAATAATTAGGGACGGAAGGAGTACGTAAATATATAAATGGAGAGATTTCATAAGATTACTAAATAGTCCATGTGCGGCCTAGGAATTATAAAAACAACTACTATTACTACTACTAGTAACACGGTACTACTAATAAATTCTGATTCTGCCAACACATATTTTTTGTCTTTTTTTAATTTTAATGAATCACTATAATTTGAAGTTTGAAAATGTATCAGTTTCATTTTCAAAGATTTTATAGTAATTTAGAACATAATTTATAAGTACATTTTTTTCTGTAAAAAAAAAAAATGTTGGTTATCCCATAAATTCTTAATTTAAGGGAGTCTAGTCCCTAAATTACCCAAATTGCATTATTCATAGCTGATTACATTACAATAGGAAAGATGAGAAGATCACCTCAATTTGTGTTTGATATATGTACTGAGAGACGAGAGAGAGCATAAGATCCAAGGAAAGGAATTGATTCAACACCAAAGTCATCATCAATCGGGAAAAGCACTTGGAATGAACTTACACTTAAAAGTTTTGATAACCATGTGGACAAAACATGCATTTAATAAAGCTTAATCTCAGTGCGGATGGTGCTCCTACAAATGGGACAGACACTGAAGGTCTTGCCCACAATTACAACATGTGCGCAAATAAGAAAGAAAATTAAGTTGAATTTAGTAAGATATACTACTACTCTAGTCTCTAAAAAGGAATAATAAATGTGATTGATCCTGATACCTACCTGATGTCCGCAACCAAATGCCATATCCTTGGGATTGGTAATGCAAATGGGACACAGCTGTCAGAAGGTAGACAAGAAATAATTTACATCAACATTCTAATACTAATTTCAATTTTCACAACTCATTATTTGGCAATTACATGCAAGAAGTACACTACAATAGGTAGATTATAACAAGTGGGCATAAGGTGTAAGAAAAAGAGGTGGCGTCACCAGACAGGTAAAGTGGTATATAAAAAGTAGAGACCGTGTGCTTACGTGGACATCGGATGCAGAACTTGCAGGTTGACTCGTGCCAACAGCTGTGGGCTGTCTATCAGAAGAAGGTGGACTCGGTTTAAGAGTACTATACTGTGAAGGTTTTCATGCCCATACTGAGGTGGAGGAAGAGGAATCCTGTCTATGGCTTTCCCTTTCTCAACACTGATTGAGAAATGCAAATAAATAAAGAATTAATCCAAATAAAAACTGTCATCCATCGTTATGGCAAAATTGTGAAAGCCAAGTTGAATTAGTACCCTAATATATTAAGCTCTAGTGTTGCTTTATATTGAGAAGGTATTTCCATCAAGGCTGAAAGTGCAAACTCTGCCTCTTTCCTGGATCGGTCCAGATTTTTTGACATAATTTCTGCAAAATTTACAAACTAAAAGAACAGACTTATCAGTATATAGCAAAAGCAATGCAAACTTTGATTTAACAGTTTGAGGTTCCATTATATATCGCTACCTACTAAAACTTGCTGGAAATTATCAAAGGCTCGAAAGCAGGTATGTTGTCATCAAATTCCTTCATCATGTCCCATGGTCCATCTCCAACTCCAACTAAAATGATTGACAAAGGGTATCCGTTGTAAAGTAAAATAAGCACACTTCTAAGTTGTTGTGCAACAAAATCATCAACAAGCAAAAGTACAACCAGCAAAATACCTAGCTTTCACAATTGCCTCAACAGTTTTCCTTTCCTGGGGGCTTAGCTGTCCACCTTCAGTATCAACGCTTCTTGTCACCTATCATACATTAGAGAATTATAACATTGGTAGTTTAAACTTCAACTTCTGTATCCAAGCAAACAATAAACAGCATGCTATGTTGGCAAATCAAAAGGAAGCAATGCTTTAATGGTTTCTCAGACGCAAGTAATACCGCACCTCTCAAATGATAAGATCTCTCTTAGTCTCATGGAATTTCAATAGCATAAACTTGCATGAGAAACTCAGCCATCATTTGTGGGTGGGTTGTTTTTGGTAGGATGTCATTAATGTATGTCACTTTATGCTCACCCATGAACACAGCCACAACATCTAATTATTGTGGCAACATCAAAACCCAATGTGTTTACTACTCGCTACCTTTAAATTTTACAAATAGGTTAACATACATCTTTTGCAAACTATACATACTGGCAATTACCTTTCATATTCAGGAAATTAAAGTACAGAACTTATCCTGACATTGTAAGCTAGGAAAATAACACATTTTACGTTAAAAAAAATTATGTGATGTTGCGGCACATATTTTCCCACAGATTGCATGTTCAACAAAATTAATTTGTATTATCAATAAAACTCATATCATAGATAAAATACCTGCCCATCAGCTATTATCAATAAAACATGGTACTGGCCACGACTTTACTCAACAACAGTGATTGCCATTTCAATAAGGGGGGCAAAAGATGTTGGTCCTGTTTATAGAAAGCAGAGAAAAAGGTACCATAAGCTGCTAGAGCCAGCCAGAAAAGAGAATAAAAAAAATTAAATTAGTCAAACTGAGACCTGCAAGTCTTAGCTGAGGGACTAATTCTCTATATGGCCTCAATACTTCCTCAAATCCATCACAAAATCTTTCATCTGGATGGAAACTAAACACTTCTTGGTCATGTGTTGAAGCTGCAGATGTTAAAAAACACTTGAAATCTTTATGTTACTCAATGTCTCAATTCATCTCAATCAAGCCTTGTGCAGACTGTGTAGAGCTATCTTAAGAATTTGGAGAGAAACTAAAAAAGAATGAATGAACAATCAGAAGAAAATACCATCTCGGAATCCAAAACAAGGAATCAGGTTATCTTCATCAAAGGAAGCTAATGTCCGTCCGATGATTGATATTGCCTCTTCATAAGGATTCTGATCATTACCAATGTGATGCAAGCTTCTGCGGTGAAATGACCTTGCGCCTAATATAAAAACAAATTAAAAGCATCGCACATAGCCTATATGGTCATCTTAACACTTATATAAGATCAAACCTGTCCACTCGTTGCTCTTGGTGAAATCAATACCAACTATTAGATTTGATGACTCCAGACCAGCACGTGCCAAGGCATCAGTAACCTGTAGGGAAAAAAAGTAAACTGCGTTTTTATAGCAAATACTTACGTATAATAACAATACTGTTAAATGCATGAGATGTTGATACTCTCTTTGCCGTAAAAGTAGGTTCCAACCATTGATTATTTATGAAAGAAGAAAAGAGTTGGTAAACAGTATAGTTGAAAGCTCTACAATCATGCCACGAAATCAAACACAACAATCATCATATCAACGAGGACACTACAATCATGTTCTTTTTTTTGAAAATTGTCAATGCCTTGCTTCGGTAAGAGTGTGAAATACACAAAACCCCGATAATAGAGTCTATATGTAGCTAGAAGAACAGATGCTATCCAAAAAAGTTGTTGTGTCCTTTTTGGACCGCAACTTTTCACACTCTTGGCCACTTCGTTTTACATGTCCAATTACAATATGACCAAATGGTTTTTCAAAAAATACCACAAGTGACATGGTTTATCAGAAAAGACTCTTATCCCATTTACTCTATGCCAAGTCTCTGTGAAGCTTGAACATACGATTGGTTATGGAACAAATATGATAACTAACATAAGTAGTCTGTATAGATAGGTATCATTGTTGTCAGTTATTTCCTATTTGGCTCTATTTGTAAAGCTTATGGAATGAAAATGTTTGCTACATTGATTTATCAGTTCATTTTTATGACTTTGTGGACATTACAAGTATTGGATTCTTTATTATTATTCTTGATAGCATTCTATTATATTTGTATACATGAAAATCAAAATAGCACCTACAATATTTTTGTGCCTTTGCTAGGTTACGCTTCACGTATTACCAATTAATCATATATGAAGATTTTCGACTTCGGCATCTATCATTCTTGAAGCTAGGTTCTCTTATCAAATTGCTCATTTGTTTTATTGGATGAAATTTTTAGTTCGTTGATGGTACAACATTACGTGTTTTTTGGAGTGCGTATTATGGGCACATCATTGTACATTTGCTAGCACATGAATATAAGAGAGAACCAAAACTACGGGATGCGCAGTTGCGAGAACTTAACATGCATGCGATTAAATCGACTTGATGCTCTTATGATTGTTCTATCTCTAGGTTATTTGGTTACTTTTCCTTTTTTTAGTGTGGTGAATCGAGATATTTTTATTTTTTCGACTTAAAAACTTTTTTAATAATTTTTATCAAGGTGTTGAAATGGAACTTTGATGGTAGTCATGTAGTCATAATTTCACCAAGTGACACATTTTTTTTGTTTTCTCTTTGCATTGCTTTTATTTAAAAGGAATTGAAGGAAATTCTAACCTTTTACCTTTGAATTATTACGACTTACATGTATTTTTCCCTTGAATTCAAGGCAAGTTTATTTTTTTCTATTCCTTTAAATTACTTAATTTCTTTCTTAACATGTATTAATCTTGGCATTGAATGGGATTATTAATGTCATTTGTTGCTTTTATACAAGAGCTTATTAATGTCTTTATTTGCTTTTATAGAAGGGATTGATGTTTGTTTTTCTAAAATGTGCGGTGGCATTTCATCTTGAATTATCATTTCTAATTAATGATGATTTTATGTATTTCACGAGTGTTACTACTTTCGTAATTTATCACCCTGTAGTTAGTCATATTATGGGTTTTCTTTCTAACCCACAAAAGCAAGTGGCGAGAGGAGGGGTCGAGGGGTTTGTCTGGGTTTTAAAGTTTGAAGTGCTTGGTAATTTCTCTCTAAAGGATGCATAGCATCTCAAGTCATTGTCATTTGGTTTATATCATTTTACTCTAAACGACACACTACCCTTCATCTAGAACCTTACATGCCAGACATTGATTAGGCTTTATAATTGTGGTCCCTAGTACCTGTCTTCTCTTAATCTATTGTGGGTAACATTGACATGGAAATAAGGGATCCAAAGATGGGACATATCTGTTGTTTTAGAGGAAGGTCAGATAAGTGGTTTTGGGTGTAAGTAATTTTAGTGTATCTTATTTTGAATTAGTGAAATTTTAGAAGTAAAAATTGAGAGTCATTGGTGAGTTTATAACAGTTCGCTGCAACTACTATGTGGAATATTTGGTTAAGATAAGAAAAAGTTCAGTTGTGTAGAATTAAGACCAAGAATAAGGCTTGCAGTGGTTGTGTAGGATCAGGAAAAGCAAAAGAAGACTTTCGTCATCTATGGTTTAATAGTCCAATAAAAGTTAGTATTATGTAGCAGCAATTAGAGCATTTTAATGTGGAAATATGTTGGCAACGGTGTATTAGTGAAGTGGTGCAGTAGTGTAAGTGTTTGCAGCAGGTTGAAGTAGTCTGTGTGACCGGAGCATTAAGACAAAGCCGGTCTGACAAGGGTTATCATGCCCAATTTAATACTGACACACAGACGGGATGGTGATCTCTCCGCCTGCGTGTCAACACTGTATTAGCCATGGAGTGAATTTATTATGAAGTTCACTTCATGCTAACCACTCCCGTTATATAGAAGTTGTTTTTTATTTTACTAGAATAAAAACAAGTACAACAACACAAGTTTTGTTTGATTTATTCGCATTCAAGCATGCGTTGCAGATCGAGTCTATATTTTCAAACAAGATCCGAAAACAAAGATTGGTGGAAGGACACCATCATCCAGGCGCCTCAAATAGAGAGTAGTTAATGGAGGCAATGAGATACATTAATTCAACAACGGTTGTAGGAAGAGTTAGTAGCATTAGTTTGTAAAAGCAATAATAAGAATAATAGTGATAGATAAAGAAAAAATAATTTCCTTTATATACACATTATTTCGAGAAAAAAATAAATAAATACTTGAGACACATTAGTTTCACATTATTAGTTAAATATGATATTTTCAAAAAAAAATATTTTCTTTATATAAAATCAAAAGTACAATATTAATCTATTATCGGTAGAATTAATATATCATAATAGTATATTATAAAAAGGTATAAATAATACAATAATTTTATAACAAAATAAAGTTCGTGCTTCATACATAATCATTAGATAATTAAGTCAAACACTATAAAAAATATAAATCATCATAAATCCTTGAGTGACCTACCCACCGCTGCATCGTAGTCGTAGTGGTTGATGTACTAAAATCTAGCTTAATTTTAATATTTGGATATCTATTAGTACATACTTATAATGTAATTGTGGAAGATACTATTTCTTGCATACTTCTAGATTAGTACCTTTGGAATTAATCAAACCCCATGATAATCACCAGTAACATATTTCTTATTTGGCATAAATCAAATATGGAGCCAACCCTTCATTATTAGTCGATGTGGCTCAATTTTATTGGTTTGAGTCAAAAGATTGTTGAAGAATTGAAAAGATTGGAAATTTTTTAGTGGGATTAAGAAAGAGGGAAAAAGAAGTTATAAATTAAATAACACATGGTTCCCAAGAACTTATCCGTATAAGAAAAATGAAAGGGAAAATAAAATAAAAACTTTGTTGATAAAGCAAAAATATGCATAAATTATTTGGTAGCAATTGTTATCGAGGCAGATGCCCTCTGGAGTCTCACTTATCCAAATTATGTTGTTTCCTTTACTGACTTTTTGGGAGAGTTTAGTTTGAGGACTCCTTGAGATTAGAGGGGTAAATTCGGATGTATAGGAATTTCGGGTTTATTCTTTCTAATGTTTGTTGTTTGTAAGGTGATTAATTTATTGTTTTCTTTTTCCAATAAGTCTAATTTTATATGCCCACACTTATCAACCTAAAATCATTACATTTCATGTAATTTTGGTTCACTTTGTGGCTTTTGTGGATCTTTCGTATTCTATCCATTTCTTGATTTCGATTTTGTTTTCCTGTTTATCTTTTGATATGGTCTTTAGTTTTATGCACTTGCTTTGTCATCTTTATAATATGTAGCTTATTCTTGAATTTAATAGGTGTTGGTTCAACTATTTATTAGGGAACTCATTCGTATTGAGGGGTGCTTTCCAGTTCTGCGCAACCTGTAAGTCAATGAAATTTGAACTACTTCATATGATATTCACTTTGCCCATATAGTTATTTATGGTTCGCCTTCAACTCAAATGTGCAGGTATCTAAATAATAATTATCTTACGGGAGGAATTCCTGCACAACTTGCAAACTTGGCAAATTCAAAACTTTTGTAAGTTCTGCATACACATGTATAATGTTCTGGAATTATATTCTTAGCATATATTGATGGCAATAAAAAGTTGCACATACAATTGATTTTTTTAATTGCTAAAGTCTCCTGTAGAGTATCAAGGTACATCAAGAAGACGTGGATTTTAAACTTAAAATTATGCACAATTCACTTGAACTAATAATGTCATTATTTTTTATTTGGACAAATATACCCTTAACAATTCATGTTGTGGTTTTCCACCTATTTAAATAATAAAGGTACTCTTGTCCAAAACAAAAAACATCTTTGTCCCAATATTTTTTATAAGTGTCTTAGAATTAGTTACTCATATTCTAATTTGCGAGAAAATTGGTTTACAATTCCTTGCTGCTTTTCTTTTGTAAGCAAATTTGATAATGTTTGAGAGTATGATGCCTCCATTTGAATAACAATTCCTTCTTTGGCCAACTAAATACATGATTTAGTAATGTATGAACATCGAGATAACATATCTTCTGAGAAAATCATTCAAATAACATATGAGTATATATATATATATGTGTGTGTATGTGTGAAGAACAAATTTGATAAAAATTTGATCATTGATCATCATGATTAACATAGTAAGCTTCTCATGTTGGTGAGCTATAATATGCTTATTATCTATTTCTCGGTTGTGTAGAATTCTTATTAGATATATAACTTATGTTTTAGTTTTACTTTGCATGACTCAATCAATTTGTACATATATCCTTTTCATTACATTTTGTTATCAATTTCCAAGTAGTTGATTTAATTTGTTGATATAACGATTCATTTCAATTTTGCGGTCTTGGGATGATATTACTCTTTGAATGGAAGCGTGTTCATTCAACAACAAGTCGAGGTGGAGAAAAGTTAACGAGGTTATGTGTATTTTATAATTCTTAAATCGTATTCAAGTAATCACGTGTCGATTGTTTCGTTCTTGCGATACTACTAACATTTGCTTTCTCTTATAAATATGATTTTTTGTTACAAACAATATTTGTGGGCGTTCTTAGATGGATAGCCTTTCTTTTCAAAGGTTTATGTCAAAGAAGACATGGTAGAGCAGCAGATCTACAAGGTAAATGTGTTATTATATGTATTTTTAAGAACATAGTTTATTAAAAGTGGTAATATTTTTTGGTAGATGATTGGAAAATATATTGTTGTAAAATCATTTTTTTGGGTACATTTGGATGCTGTTTATTATGGTTGATCAGGCATTCAGAGCTTTGTTTGTTTATTTGACATGATTAATGCAATTTCTATAATGTCCAAGTTCTCTTTTTGATAAAAGGTTTGCAGGTTTGTATGGAGCAGTAAATATCTTATTTTTCGTAAACTAATTTACTAACTTTGTTGTTTATGGGTTTGCTAAAGTAATTGTATTTGGTGTTTTCCTTTGTTTTGTTCTTGGCTAAATTATTGAAAGTAAACCAGATCTTTGATATGTCTAGCTGTGCTATGATTTCTTCTTTTATATCTACTTGGGTTACTTCTGGGAACATGTATTCATGCTTTGGAATTGAATTTGGTGCAGAACTTTTCTTAGTTTTGAATTGGGATTTCAGTTAAGATGCGAGGGCATGGTTTTGTATCTACATGTTGTTTTCGTGCTTTTGGTGGTTTGTTTTCTCATAGGGTAGGTTTAGATCTCAGCTAAATTTTCTCAATAGTGGTGGCGACAGGAGACTATATTTTGCTAAGTCTTTGTCGATTTAATGTTTTAGGTAAATACTGAGCATGTAGCGAATTTTTTGAGATACAAATGGGTTTACCTTATGCTAGATATTGAGAATTGCAAAGCTAAAGTAATGTTCTAACTACTGAATTTTTGTTTCTCTGTTACTTTCTGATAATTTGTTATTCTAATTTTGGGTGTATTTTCTTGGTTTCATAGTATTGTGGATTTTTTCAAAGAGATTCCTCAGTTTATAGTTGCTAAGTGGTTGCAAGTTCATGTGAGTGAGTGACTATATACATTTGGATATTTCAATTTTGTGACATGACTCCTTTTTACTTTTATTCAAGTATTTTACTACATTTACGGGGTTATATGTAGACTTATAAATTTAATTTTGAGATGGGGGAAGGGGTTAGTAAGCTAAAGAGGATCGTTTACATTCTACTTTCCGGAATCTGTTTTCATTCTACTTTTAGTTTCTCCTTTTCAATATGACACATCATATTTTTGTTTTGAACTTCTACTCTTATCTTTTAGCTTGACTCATGTGAGTGAGTGATTCTATACATTTGGATATTTCAATTTTGTAACATGACTCCTTTTTACTTTTATTCAAGTATTTTACTACATTTACGGGGTTATATGTAGACTTATAAATTTAATTTTGCGATGGGGGAAGGGGTTAGTAAGTTAATGAGGATCGTTTACATTCTACTTTTTGGAATCTGTTTTCATTCTACTTTCAGTTTCTCCTTTTCAATATGACACATCATATTTTTGTTTTAAACTTCCACTCTTATCTTTTAGCTTGGCAATGGCTGATCTTTGTACATTTGTTTAGTTTAAGATTTTTATCTGTATTTCATTTGTCGTACAGGAACTCATTATGTGTTTATATCTGTCATGATACTTGGAATTTTGGTTGCCACAATATTTTTTTGTTGGTCTCACCTGTTAGTATTACATTGCTCTCACTATATCATTCCACTTTTATGCTTATTAGACATTTTTTTTTGGTATTGCCACAATATTTTTTTGTTGGTCTCACATGTTAGTATTACTATATCTTTCCACTTTTATGCTTATTAGATAGATTTGTTATTTATCCATGTAATTGATGCAATAATTTCCTTATTTAATTCTGACTCTTACATGGTGACATGTTCATATATGATGAATGTGATCTTTCTTGATCTTATTTAAGCGGTCTTATAAAGGCGTGCTTTTTGCGGGTGATAGCGTGGAGGAAGAGTTTGAGAAGGATAAAGAGGAGATGTTAAATGAGGAAAATCCAGAACCGAAAAGCCCGTTTTACTCCCTGGTGGGGTCGGTGGACTCATGTACAAAAAAAGAGAGGCTTACCTTCTTGGATCTTTGGAAGAGCATGAGAATGCTAAAAAGAAGAGGAAGAAACTCTTAAGAAGAGGAAGGATGCACATCTTGAGAATGTGATCATATCGAGAGAAGGTGGATAAAAGGTCGGTCATTTTGGTTATAGGGTTTATTAGGTGCATTACGCTACAATTTAGATGATAAGCTGAAGTAATCGAGAGCAGGACGCATTGCATGCATACCTACAATTCATTAACTCTGTTTATTACCTAATATGTGGTGTTTGTAATGGTATATGGCGGTGAAGTTTGCACACAAAGACATTGCCTTATCCATACACATCAAAGGAAGTTTTGAAAGCGAGCATCCGGATATCTATTGGTCTGAATTCAACCTCGCAGCTATGATTGGAGCTCTTAATCGTCCGAAGTGTGTTCCACATTAGACTTTTGCCTCCATTTGTTATATATTATATTTGTGAATGTTTTGGTTTTCATCCTCACTATGACACGAGGATTAGTGCAATATGGTTGCAAGGTTACTCGACTTTGTTTGTGATTCATACAGGTGGTGAAGAAATGCGGTGTAATCTTAAAACCAATCAAATATGAAGATGTGGATCCTCGTGGGAGAAGCGAGAGGAGCATAAGCGGGGTGGGAAGAAGCGAAGAAAGAGTGGGAATAGGCGGAAGAACAAGAATTGGGGCGAGAATGTCAAAAAGATTGATACAAAGTGATAAAAGCGATTGCATAAGCGAACAAAAGGAGTCTGCAAAAAGCGGTGAAAAAAGATTCTGTTTTTATCCATTTAGAATTTATATGGGTCCTGTTTTTTCCCTTTTAGTCAATTATGTATAATATATATATTTCCTTGGCAGTTCTATGAATGCCAAAGGAGAACTCTATATATATTTTTTCATTTTTGTTCTTTGTTGTTATGTTCTTTTATAGGAGAATTTGTCAAATTGAGAAAAGTGTATTTGTTAATTAGGAGATAAGGTATCAAGAAGAGGCTCTTTGTTAGGTTTCTTTGTTAGAAAAAGGAATCTTGAATTCAAATTTTATGGCATTTATTTATACGATACAATTTTGTTGGGACACTGGCCAACATTTTACCAAATCCTACAGGAACATTTCCTCTTTTTATTTATTTGTATCAAAACAACAAAGGTGTTAATTAGTAGTATTTCATAGTTAATTTATAATTGTTAGTAGTAGTGGAGGTGTGGAGGAGTGCTTTTAAATGTTCTTAAAGAAAATATGAAGGTCATTGGCATTAAGATTGTTTCGAATTTAATAAATGTAGTTAACTGGCCTAGGTCAATTTTATTGTTGAGTGAATGTGAATGTTGGTTTTAGTTGTTTCCTTAACAAATTCATTTTTTTTTTGCCAGTCTCGATTTGTAAATAATGAGCATGTAGATACTCTTTAATCATTGTAAGTCACATTTTTCATTTAGATTCATCTTAAAGTATTAAATAATTACACGAGCATTCATAGTGCCGGAGGCACGGGTTAACCCTAGTTTCAAAATATAATTAGTAGATGATGAACACCATACATGATGCTGGGGTCTAGTGATTGTAACTAATGAAAACCATATAATTTTATTTTTGTCATCATAGTATTATTAGAAGACCAAAGATGAAATAGATAAAATTTAGGAAAATCTTACTTACATCTAGAAATAATACATACATAATTTTAAGTTTTTGTCCATTATGTTGGGGAATAGACCTCTCAAATTTGTGATTCATAATTAATTAATATATATATTACCACTAGGTTACTTCAAAGCTAATCATGCATTATTAACATGAAAAAGTTTTAGGCCTTATTTTCTTACAAATTTTAATGTCAATCAAACACTTGTAATAAATATAAGTCTCCATTTTTCTTTTTCTTTCACTTTATTTTACTTCATTTTTCCTCGAGTTCATTTTCTTACACGATATTCTTGACATCTAAACAAAACTTGAAACCTGTAAATGAAAAAAAAAATATACCCTACTAGTTTCCTTATACTACATCCGTCCCATAATAAGTGTTTTTTAGCTTAAATCACACATACTAATACACAAACTAAAATGGCAAAAATACCCTTAATATATTTTCTTTGAAGTTGAAGAGTTAATGAGTGTCATTTAATTGTAGTGATGGTAAGATGCAATAAATACCATTGACTGCATAAAGGCATATATGAGAAAATATTGCAAAAATTGTATTGGAGTTCTAACACATCACTTATTTTGGAAAAAAATATTAAGCCTAAAAAAATACTTATTGTGGGACGGAGGTAGTATTATTATTATTATTATTATTACTCCCTCAGTTCCTAAAAAAAAATGTCGTTTTAGAAGAAAAAATTTGTTCCAAAATGTTTGTCGTTTATAACTTTCGAGGAGAATAAATTATTTATTTTCCTATATTACCCCTACCTTCTCTCATTGTACCAAGAAATTCTCTCTCTTGTATTAATAGTTTTCAACTGGGGTAGTGATGAAATTTTAAACAAATTTTACTTGGTAAATGATACTTTCTTAATCCATGTGCAAAAACCTTAAAATGACAATCTTTTAGAAATGGAGGTTGTATTATTTAAAAATTGCAAACGGATAGGATAGGAGAGAGCAGATCCTCTGTCCCCAAATTCTCTGTCCCCTTTGTGTCCCCCACTTAAATTTTGACACGTGCCCTTTTATTTAATTTTAAAATTAATTAGTATTAAATAAGAGATAAAGAATCAAAATTTAAGTTGAGGGATACAAGGAGACACGAAAATTGGGATCTGCTCTTAGGATAGGATGGCTAAAATATGAGCTTACATTTTTCTATTCGAAAATTGGAAATGTGGTTGACTTTGAATTTGCTCTCTTTTCCTTTTTATTTGGCGGTACATGATCAAATTTGGCCCAAAATAGTGTGTGATTTATGAATGGCAGCTTGGGCCTGTAGGCCTTTGTGGTAGATTAACTTGATGCAGTAGAGGCCTAGTTGCATGGGCTATCTGAGTTGAGATAAGAAAGGGCATCTTCTTCTCATGATTGGAAGAGTTCGGTTTAGCGCGGTTTCTCACATCGTACCAAAATATATCACTGAAACTTTTTTTTTATATTAAAAAAGCCCCATTATTTTGAAAATTTTCTTACAGCTAATTGTAAATACTTGTAATAATAATTTTAAAAGAATGTGATGCTCAATACTTGTAATAATTTTATACTTTGTATACTTATAAATAGATATTATACATGCATATTCTATATATATTTGGCCCTATACGAACATACATTAAAATTTCAATACCAATAAATATGTAAAAACATTAATAAATAATTTTTTAATATGTTAATGCTACGTAGGAATTTAGGAAATATGTACTAATTAATTCTTATATTAATTTCCTAGATAGTATTAGTAGGTAAAATTAATTAATATAGCATATAATATAAGTAATATATTTTTTATTATTAAAAATAAATTAATAAATAAATCGACACTCTGAATCACCCAATTGAATACTTTTGAGTCTAGTTAGCTTTTGTAGACTAGAAGAATCCTTCCTTCTTAGCTCTGTAAGATTCATGACCTAACCTTCTATGGAGGAGATTAATGATAATATTGTTACGAGGCTGAAATGTGTAATGTTAGTGCTTGAACTACACTTAAATTTTATTAAATCTACGTGTAATCGAGTAATATGATTTCGATGTACTTATATTGTTATATAAGAATAAAATACACAAACATCACAAGTCTCTCTGCCTATTGTTCTGACATCTGATTAATTTCCCACCTTGACCCATATGTTACATGCCTTCACTTTACCCTGAAGTACATGTGTCTAACACTCAAATAAGATTACAGGTGTTGGACACTTCATTTTAGTGTAAAACTAGATACAAACCAGCGCTTTGCGACGGGATTATTCAATTTTTTAATAATAATTGTATACGTCTACAATTAATAAATTAAAAATAATAATAAAAGATAGTAAATTGTTGTGCGATGATCAAATTTTACACAGAAAAACAAATGAATATACATTATAGGGGATAGTGGTGAGAGTTTACTGATTTGTGCATTACACTCTAAATATGTGACTATTGTTTCTGAGTGTGAAAAGAGTGTGCATGGGACATATGTAGTATAGCGTGTAAATGTTATTGAGGACAATGCAGCAAAAAAACACCAGAAAGTTAAGCCTCCACATCATCTGCAAAAGAGAAGTGATGCCACCAGAAGCATAAAAGAAGAGAACTTGGAATAAAATATAAATGTCTAAAAAGAAACCGTGTAACTCAGTATTGGAAGTTGAAACAACCAAGTTAAAAAGAAAAGTTATGTTGGTATTTTTGGTAATTTTTAAAAAATACCTAAAATGGTTTTAAAAAACAAAACAAAAATTAGGCAATCTAATCTAGAAGATCACATGTTCCTGCAGGGTTAGGTTCCTTTGGGTAATAATAATGCCTCCTTTAAAATACTTCACATATTTCAGACTTAATATTGGGATATACCAATTTATTGAAACGTATTAACAATTGGTTGTTTTCTGCTAGCATAAAATTTTGAGAAACAGGTGTAGCATTTCAGTTTCACAAAATTGCTTTCAGACTATACCCACCTAAAACCAAGTAGCGGTAGTACATGCTACAAACTAACCGCTGTGCAATATTTTAGCAACATCAGAGTTTGATTTAATGGAAAAAGTAAAACATAATAATAGTACACAACAGAAAATTCCAAATAACATCTTGCACATTTACACGCCATCAGCAATGCCCCTCAAAGAATCAGAGGCGCTTGAGAAGGGAACACCATATTGTCATAGATCAGTGCAGCAACAGCTGCACCAATCAAGGGTCCAACCCAGTATACTGCTTGATTCTTGAAGCTCCCTCCAATTAGTGCTGCTCCAAATGAGTATTCAGGGTTCATCGACCCACCCGTGAAGCGGTGAAGGGGCCTGATGCCAAAACATTTGCCCCGACTATAAACCCTATAGTCAGCAGTCCAATGGTTGCCATTGAACCACGTCTCGGATCCGCAGCTGCATAAACTGTGTAAACCAATGCAAATGTCATCACCCCTTCTAAGAGGGACGCTCCAAATCCAGTCATTTGTTGAGGAATAATTCCATGTATTGGAACATGCTGCACCCCAACCCCACCCCACCCCAACCCCAACCCCACCATTAAATTAAGAAGGTTCAATTATAGTACAAAAAGTTTAAGACTACCAAATACTTTTTGCGCATACTAAATTCTTACCTCTCCGACTATTGCAACTTTCAAAAGCAGACAAGCCTTGACAGATCCAAGAATTTGTGAAATCCAATAAAAGATAGCCATCATAATACTGATATGGCCTCCAACGGCCATTCCAAAAGTAATAGCCGGATTTACATGGCCACCAGAAATAGTGGCCGCAATGTAAACTGCAACCGCCAATGCAAAAGTAGTTGCAATTGCACTTCCTACCAGGCTATATGGATCTGATACAGCCTCCCCCAACAATTTCCCTGTAACCAAAAAAACAAACATTGATAATTTCTGGCCACCACAAAATTAAATCAGTTCAACTACAATTTAAAGTGAGTACTCACGGGACGACATGGCAGATCCAATGGCAGCGAAAATGAAGAAGAATGTAGAGATGAACTCTGCAAGATATGATCTAAGAGCATTAGCAGTGACAGAATGCTCTAACTGGGTTCTGAGAGATGTCATTATATTATATAAACAATCTAGTGTCGATTTCTCTGAAGAAGAAGAAGAAGAGTTTGAATAATCTTTTAGAGTCAGTAGTCTTTAAAACCCATTCAATCAAAATTCCTCTATATTTTAAAATTCCCACCCAGACACACCTTATGTGTTGAGCAATTTTAGAGGAACAAAATTAATCCTAAATGCTCTGTTGAGCAATCAGGTAATATCTAGGAAAAGATTACATGTAGCTCGCCACAACTGACAGCAGTCACAGGACAACATTCTAACCATATAACAGATTGTTCCCACAAAAATAGTGCACCAATTCAAAAGCTAAAATTTAAAGTGATTAGAACTTCTCTCTCTTTGCTGCAATACATAGTCCATACAACATTCAAATTCTCAACCTTAAGAACACACAAGTTACTGATGTGACTTTAGAGAACCCCACTTGACAAATTTTTTAGATTCAATTTTTTATATTTTAATTTTCTCAAAGACAAACTACCGAGAACAATATATCAAATTTCCTAACCTTCAACCTTTGCCTAGGATTTGCTAGAATCTGTCAAGTTTACATTACCGGTGCATTTTGAGTAAAAGGCGGCTTGAGTTGTGGGAAATAAAATATCGGCTTCAATTTAGTATTCTCTTCTTGTCCTCTGTATATTACAGCAGTTTACGGGTAGAAGGATCGGAGAGGTCATAACCTCTCGCATACATATCTGCTATTGCTTTGGCAAAAGTACGCCTTAGCTTGAGGTCTCTTGATCTAGAAGAAAAGGCACACGAGAGTGAAAACTTGTTATTTTTATTAAAGCGAAACATATTATATGGTATCGGGTCTTACAAAACTCGACACTCACCTTAAATGTTGGTGTGTGCGCAGACCATTCTCAAAGTAAAAGGTTCAAACACCAAAGTCACGGCTTTAGCAAATTCAAAGTCTCTCAATTTGCAGTGTATTATGTCATTTGTTAGGGTAAAACAATGATTTGAAAGCATAATTGCAAAAAAATCTATCAGAGAAATAAGAGTACGAGCTTCTCTTCCAAGCTGCGTCCATATCGGCCGAAGCAATGACCTTTGCTCTGGGGTCATTATTGCAGTTGTTCTAAATTTTCAGAATTGCATCCATGAGATAAGACAAAAATTATGTCAAGATGGTTAAAAGAGTCGATGTGCTTTAACAACTTTAAGTTTGTGAAGTTAACAACTTTAAGTTTGTGAAGTTAACAACTTTAAGTTTGTGAGGTTTAAGCTGAGTTTACCTCAAGGCCTTCAATGACATTGAGCTTTAAACACATCCGGATCTACTGAGACCATAGCAACCAAAGAGGAGTTCAGGCTGTCACCTGCCAACAAAACAATTGAGCAATCAGTCTTTATCACACCTGTATGCACAGGGAAAGAAAGCAGGGGTTTTCAAACCTGAATTCTTACCACATATACAAAACACTTTGGCAACAAACTTGCACTTAGCATATACATTTTCAATTTTCTCAGGAGCTACGTATTCTCCCTGTGCCAACTTGAAAATGTTCTTCTTCCTATCACAGTGTAACAGGACTACGTTCAAATGATGATTCTTATTAACAGTTAATAACTCATAAGCAATCATAGTCATCATCAATTCCTTCGAGGTCTATTGCTAACTTTATTGTGCTCTCACCTGTCAATGATCTTTAAGCGGCCTCCGGTAGCCATAACCCTATGTCTCTCGATATGAAACCATCCATCTTCATCAATTACTTCTCTTCGAAATTTTTATTTGCATAATCGGATGTACTCAACTTTAATAAAAGTCTATTGAACGACTTTATCTCCGAGTGGATTCATTTCTAAATAATTGTCATAATATTAATAATATATGTAAATTTGAAATAGAATATTTATAACATTAGTTGAAAATTTATAGTGGATTCATTTCTAACTAATTGTCATAATTAAATTAAAACTTATTGAAATTTAAGTTTCATAATTTTATTAGGATTTAAATTTCAAGTAAAATTTGTCGATATAAGCTAATATGAAATTCAATACAAACTTAAATAAAATTAAAATAATTATTTTTTCATAATCATAACTAAATAAATCTATAATAATTCATTCAAATTGAATCGCTTGAGAAACAATGCTTGCAGGATCTTTTACATCTAGGGGATGAAAAACCATATCTGAAAGCCCAGAAGCTTTAAGCTTTTCAACAACTTCACTACCATTTTTCTCATTTCTAGCAGTTAATATTACTGTAATTCCATTAGATGCCAGCTTTTGGCATGTCTTAAACCCAATTCCTTTGTTCCCCCAAAATCACAATATAAATCAATCATTGAAACTCAATATACAAAAACCTACCTTTTCGGAGGACTTCAAGGCCTTGGTGGTATTATTAACAGTGATACATCCAGGACCCTGAAACCAAAGTTAAAAAATAGTTAAAAGGCAACCATTAAGATGGATAAAAAAGATACCTAGCATATTACAATCCATGAATGAGTGTCAAAAACCAAAATATAATTCATGAATACCAAATGACAATTTAAAAGGAAAATAAGATTGTTTACTGCGTTAGGCCTTGGTAGAAATACTTTCTGTCCTGCAATCAATTGGTGGTTATGAAGTTGCTAATCAACATAAAACAACTATTTCCCCTTACTGTTGCAATTCACAAGTAAACTGGAAATATTCTTGGATCTCTCATTGCTTGATATTACTCACATTAGTAACTGCTGAAATATTTACTCATAATATCATTATTTTCTATTTGCAGGGTTCCATGTATGATAAGATGGGAATTTGGTGTCTGGCATAATGCACCCTTGCTGGTAGCTTCACAATTATATTTTTCAGTCAAATAATATGATTACATTTATTGCTTGCAGAAACACATCTCATCTTTTTTTATAGAAAGTCCTTTTCTAGCACTCTTGTCATATATTCGTAGAAATGGGAAACCTAGCTCGGGAGTGTTGGAGGGAGGCAAACACACTTCTGTGAGATCATTTCATCATTTCAAATAGAAGAACGACACATTATAACACATGCAGAAACCATAAACCTCCCTTCCTTTAACTGTTAAATCAGTTGTTGAAGCCACACTTTCTTCCTTATTTTACTGAATGGACACAGTTTTGATTCCATTAGATTAATTTTAATAGATTGGCCACCATTGTTATCTCTTGCGAAAAGAAAGAAAGAGAAAAACATAAATCTATTGTAAATTATAAGTGATGACTATTTGAATGGTGATTTAAAATTTGGTTACAACTCCCAGAAGTGCTTTACTTGAAAATACCGTGATAAAAGTTGTAGGTGAAATAGAAAAGGATAAAATCAAACACTTTGTTGGACATTGTTCTTTGATTAATATATCTACACCAAATAAAAGTTGACATAGCTAAGAAGGCAACTCGGAAAGAAGGGAAAGATATACCTGCAAGAAATGTGGTAGCTAAAAGAAGGGACATATGATTGCATTTTAGACATTGACGCCATAGATTTCTTGATGCAAGAGACTTAAGCTTTGCCTCTTCTGGTAATGGACAAGGATTTAACCTTTTGAAGTCATAACAGGTCATGTTACTATGCGAGGGACCTTGCAGTTGACACAGAAAAAGACCACGACATTTAGTGCATATTCATCCAACAATACCATCTCAATGTTGTTTATGTAGTGATGCGCTTTGTTGAAACTTGGCATACTCAGTCGAGTATCCTTACTTTAATCTTCCATATCGAATTGTTGTGTATTGAGTTGGTATTTATAGCCATAATATCATAAATTAGTATTTTTTTTAGGATATAATTAAGTAGTGATTTAGGGGATTACAAAGGATAATATCATAATTAAATTACAAAGGATAATATCGAAATAGTTGATATAAATCTAAAAAGCATTTAGATTTCCATATTACCATCAAATATCTACCCTTTGCAATAAATTAAGAGATAACAAAACAAATGAATTTCAAAAGGAAAACTTACTTTCAAATCACGATATAAATCAAACTACTTGCAAAATAAGCGATTCGTTAGTAAATGTAGTAATTTATTTACCGGAAAAACATTGTTTGTGTGTGAAAGCGTCGCCTCCTTCTCCTTCTCTCATTTAACCGTACTGTGAAATCAAAGTTGTTAAAATATCAAACAGATAAGCAGAGCACCAATCTAATAGGGAAATTTTTTTTAAAAAAGAGGAAAAACAATTCCAATAACAATAAATCAAAACCTTGTCCATGAAATCTTCTGCGTCATACATCGTTGAATCTCCAGTCAGAGTTATCTCCAAATGTGTTAGGGCTCAATTTACCCAAATTATCAAAGAAATAGCATTTGCAAGAGGCGCTTTGTGGGAACAAATCGTACTATAAATCATCTAGTGAAGTATAAAATAACAACAGAAAAAAAAGAAGAATAAATTATATTATATATTAGATATATAATTATATACGCAAAATAAGAAGAGAAAACCTTGGGCTTGCTTGAAATCCGTGACTCAATACAAAAGATTTTCCCTTTCTTCTGTTTACGTCTTCTTGTTGATGAAATTTCAAACAAAGCGCTAATTATTGTCGTGGTATGCTTCTTCCTTGGTTAAGCTTCATCATTTGGGGCTAATCCTTCTTCGTCGTTTGAATGAATTTGAATGCCAAAGTCGAAGATATGATAGAGAACCTTTGTTGTGAAGGGTATTTTTGTAAAGGATATTTAGGAGCATTAATTAGGATGAACATGTGTTGAATTTGTAAAAGGAAAGATGTCAAATTAGTGTGTCATATATTGTGATTTAGTATATACTAGATACAAACCCAGCGCGTTCTTAGGGATTATTCAATTTTTAATAATAAATAAATATACGTACAATTAATAAATTAAAATATAATAAAAGATGGTAAATTGTTGTGCGATAATCAAATTTTACGGAAAAACAAATGAATATACATTGTGAGGGGATAGTGGTGAGAGTTTATTGGTTTGTGCATTACACTCTTAAGTATGTGACTATTATTGCGGTTTGTGCATTACACTTATGTGACTATTGTTTCTGAGTGTGAAAAGAGTGTGCATGGGGCATATGTAGTATAGCGTGTAAATGTTGTTAAGGACAATGCAGCAAAAAAAACACCAGAAAGTTAAGCCTCCACGTCATGTGCAAAAGAGAAGTGATGCCACCAAAAGCATAAAAGCAGCGGAAACACCATCTGACATGAGAGATGAAGCAGCGGCAGCAGCAGTAGGAACAATCCCTGTGGAAACACCTGGTTTTGACAAATGAAGCAACCTAAATGATAATGCAAAACCAAGATAATTAATAACCAGATTAAAAACAGGGTTGTCATTGTTTTCAAGAAATGCATGTACAAGCTTCTTCTGGTCGAACTTACTATATAATATTCACTTGAAAAAAATAAGCAATAATTCAAAATCTTGCGACAAAAATCTCTCTCAATGCATTATCAATTCTTTAACATTCCTGCAGGCTGGAATAGTTATATTATCCATTAAATTCTTTCTCTATATCCAAAGTTCAGTGTATCCCTGGCACCTTAGACATGCATGGATTATGGACAGATTATTCTGTTAGACCCTACAACTGGCCCATGACCTAATTATTACCCGAACCCCAAGATTTGAGCTAATCGAATGTCATTTGTATAAAAAAACAAAAACATAGGAAATAAAAATAGCATGAAACAGAACACTTACGGTGCAAGATATTCACAAAAATGGCGACAGCAACAACTACTTTAGAGTAATTCTCAGAGGATGTAGGGGCAGTCACTTCAACCAGAGTTATGCCGGTGTAACAGGCACAACATCATCAGTCGCATGCAATTGTATCATCTTATTAACCGAAGAGGCTGTGACAGTAATCTGAGCACCTCTTTGAAAATGGAAAGAAAATCCAACTCTCAACAACTCATGGTGTAACTTGTAGCCAAGTGCATAGAATAAGCGGAGAACGTTATTGCTTGCTTTGCTTTCTACCACAGTCCTCACAACAACTGAAATTTGGAGCATTAATTAGGAGCATCAACCATGGTTTCTGTCAGTCACCTGGAGGTCTATGAAGATTATCATTTCCAACATATCACATACATTCCAATAGATTGTATTGGGATATAAGAAATTTATGATGAAGGAAGAAATATATGATGTTATTTCACGGGACTTAATAAAGGGTAGTTTCTTCTTGCCTATAAGGACTCCTTTTGAACTTCTCAGTAACTGATAACATTATCTCTAGGTAATTGTTCCTTCCCTCCGCCTTGGAGTCCAAAATGTCCGGGAGGAAGGCAACAAAGCAGATGGCAGCTGGACCGCACTTCTCTTCCATTACATCCTATGTGGGAAAAAATAGTCATGACTACTTGGTACTTTACTACTTATCAAGTAAGCGGAAAATACATTATATATTAACACTATCTAATAAAATCCTTGGCTTTAAATAAAACTTACTTGGCCAGTTAACTCAGTCACTTGGGAGGTGAAACATTTGTTTGAGCTACTCAAGAGCAAATGATTTCGATCGCAGAGGCAGATCTTGCTCCTTCATATGGGAATGGGCTATCTTACAAAGATAGTTGGGAAACCTTGCACATTAAACCTGCTCATTAAAGACTGGTAACTCCAACCCATTAGAACATGCTGAATTCAATCAACAATAAAATTGAAAATTTATCATAATGCAACTGATGCATTCTATAGCGTTGGTATATATTTCACATGCAAAGCACAATACAAAGGCGACAACTAATATTTTGGCATAATTGCCTAACGTCAGTAATTTCTCAATAAATTGCTTAAAACCACAACTTGGCAGAATATTATTAATCAAGAAAACCAGTTTACTACCTTGTCGGCATCACAGTCTACATGACCCAGCTTCACCTTGCCCTTCAAGTTATTTGAAGCCTTCTTCCACTCTGGAGCAAGCTTCTTACAGTGTCCACACCTTGAAAGAAAGAGAAGAATAGATCAGCTTTAACGTAAGTATAAATTATATTATGTATACATATTGCAACATTCATTCACTCAAATTATGCCCAAACAGGAACACTTGGATTTTCATTCATTCAACCTTTGGACAGAAAGATGAGATAACATGAAACACTGAGGCTAGGTTGTCAACATTTTAATCTTCTCTTCCTTAATAATCATAGTTCTTAGCTCCACTGTTTTAGAATTACTTAGTTTTTGCTTTATCAGGATTATGAATTATGACTCTTCGGAATTTTAGATCCCCACAAAATAAGCCCCAAATCACTACACCCTGTCAGCCAGCTTGTGGCACAAAATACGGTACAACCCTCAAAAGAAAAAAGTATGTAGTATCATATTTGTTACTCTACCTCTTTCGTCTACGCCGATTAGATTAGCTTAGAAACAACTTGTTGAGGATTAGTCAGTCAGAGACTCAGAGTGCAATAATTATGAATTGAATAATGTGTTTTTCTTATGTACCACTTCACTTGTTCATATATATGGAGGGAAAATATTTTAAAAGTTACAAGTGGGAAGATATAAATGCTTACAATCCCTGCTCCATCCATAATACTTCCAAGTCTTTCAAAGTTTACAATATTTCCATCATCTCCTGTACTAATAACCTGCATAAAAATTAAGAATATGAAATGGTTTCTGGTATTCCCTTGCCTCATCTTCAAGTAGTTTATTGGTATCAAAATGAATTTCTCACCAGAATATCAAGTTTTTTGTAGTTGGTTACGACAAATTTCGCCAAGGTAAAAATATATTGTGTGCGTCTGAGATAAAGGAGTTTACCTATGGAAACCTTTGCTGAAGAATCCCGCGAGAATTGATTTCAACACAGAGAAAAGAGATCCGCCGGTTTTGAGCGACGTGAATCGAGAGGAAAAGGAAGAGGACATGGGTGCCGCCTCAGGTGGTGGCTTTGTTCTTCATATTCCGCCTTCCTCGGTGGTATCTTCCATGGAAATCTGATCGAAGGTCACAGATGAATCAGTTTCCTTTCCATGATTGGGTGCAGTGCGAGAATTTGTTCTTGAATGCTCAAAATCATGATGTTCATCCATTGGGTCGACATCGCCTCATAGTCTCTATAAATTTATCGCGAGGAATCGATGTGTAGAGAGAGAGAGAGTAGATGCCATATTTGGGGATAAGCAATCCACATGATGTTTGAGTTTGAAATAATTTGAATGAATATGGAATTAAATTAGTAGCCATTTTGAATTTTGAATATATTATCCTAGATTTAGGGGATTTGAGAAATGAATTTAGTTTTTTTAGTGTTTCATATGTTTCTGTGAAAGGTAGTTAGGAGCATTAAATAGGATAGACAGGTGTTGAATTTGTAGAATGATAGATGTCACAATATTGTGTTATGTACTGTGATTTAGTATATATAGATAATAGATATTGGTAAAATTGAGGATTACCTAGGTTGATTTATTTAAAGTACTCATGTCGACACTCCACATTAGTCCATGTAACTTAGGCTCTACCTACCTAGGTTCAATTTTGTGTTTGATTGTTTATGTGTCCAGACATGCAAACAAGTAGGATTTGTTATTACTTGTTTATTAGTGTGACTTGGGGTATATGTTTTCATACGAAGGGCTAAAAATTATGAAAGTGATGTGCTTTGTGGATTAGTTCATCTGGATTTACTTATACTAGTTGGTAGCCCGTGCAATGCACGGGCTAGTTCGAAAAACAGAAAAAGAAAATTGTTTTTTAAAACCAACGCTATCATATATTCCAATAGGTAATATTATCATCATGGAACAGGGGTGGGGGCAGATATTATGTACCTATCAATATATATTTATATTACATATAAGTCAAAAACAAAAAGACTATACAGCTCTAACTGTGGAACACCTCTCAAATCCAAATATGGAAAAAACCAAACACCAATAATTCAATTTGGTATTTGTGTATAAATTATTTGCAAATTTTATATACACGTGTAAACACGCCTCCAACATTATCATTCATTTCAAGTTAAAGGCAAATGCTTCTAAACTATAATAACCTGATGATAGAATTAAGTTGGAGAATATGTGTAATGTAATAATATTCCTGTTTTTTCATTACCTGGCTAAAATGAAAACATTCTAGCAAGTATATTGAGAAATCACATGTTTGTATTTTCTAGCTAGTCACATGTTTGTATTCTCAAGTAATCCAAAGAAACAATATTTTGTGAACAACTCAAATATTAAGCAACATTAATGAGTTTAACTATGTGATATGCTCATATATACAATCAAAGCATAATAGTTATTATTTCAATATGGAACAAAACTACTGACCTTGAAAGGCAATGACAATAGATAAAATTGATACTTTAAAAACAAATACATAAATTGGAATGCATAAAGAGGTACATACTCTTCTGAAGAAAAAGAGGATTGACACTGAATCTCATAGTTGAATATTAATTTTGGGAAAACTTCGTTTAGTACCATCACATTCCTGCAATATTATCAAAGGACACCAAATAAAATTCTAGAAAATAAAGTAAAAAAATTGAGAATTTGATACATGTATACATAAATTAAAAGACACATGCTTAAGCTTTTACATCATCTATTGAAATTGGAAAACTCCATCATAAAAATTGAAGGAAAAAAACAGATAGGGTTCCATGGTTATGCAAATCTATATGAAATCATGTTCTCCCTTGGAGAAGCAAAATGTGGAGCAAAGTGGACAACATTAATGCAAGTCTTTATTTATGAGTGTTTTCAGCATCAAATCTTTAACTATGAGTTTCTCTTTTTTAATCATCATCATTTCATGTTTTCCACATTAAAGTATAAAATTCACCACATTAATCAACTCTCTCTTCTCTTTGTTCAGATATAAAAAATGCAATGAAGAGCAAATTTTTGGAGGAAAATTCTGACTTCAATATTATCAACAACAAAGATCAAAGATTTTGTATCTTAACTATCAAAGTGAACCTTTTAAATTAAACAGATATAAAGAGAGTAGCAGTTCAAAAACTATTCACATTGCTTCCTTTAAAATCTTTTATAGAAACAAAAAAACCCATCTGACTAATTTCTTGTAAAGCAACACGTACTATTTATGCAATAAAATCTTCTAACTATTTCAGATCATCATCATCAGAAGGAATATTGAAATAAAATAAAAAGGACATAATAACATATCTACTTTAGTATGCTAACACATTAATCAAACAATTGTTGGTATTTTACATCTACAGGTCATATAAAAGGATTAGCATTTGAATTTTCAAGGTCAAAAGCATAATGCAAGTAGTACCTGTTCATCCGAATTTTACACCAAGCAGCTTGAAAAAAATTTATGAAGATCCCACTCAAAAAACCATCTACTATATTAGTCTAAATTATACATAGTATTATATATACAGAGAAATTACTTACTATGGAGCTTTTGATTCAGAGATAAATAGTTTTCCAACGCTTGGACAGGGGAAAAGCTTTCCAAGACATTATGCTATAACTGATGTTCAAATTGGTAGGTATTCTAAAGCTCTATTCTATTAGATGCACTAATTTAAAGAAAGGGCTTGACAAATATAAAAAGCCGAACAATCATAATCCTCAAAGAAAAGACAAATAACACATGCTATACAAATACAACTAATATTGTTATGATTTTCAAACACATAACGTTATTTTGTAGTTTGAAGAAAATAAAAATTTTTCCATTGTAAGGCTATTAAATCCACTCATTTTATTTGGTTGCATTGCATTATAGCCATCAAACTGGAATTGGGGCTGTCCTAGTTGAATTTAAAAGTCAATTTTTCTCCAGTACCAACTGCAAAAGTGAGGAATTATGGTTTCTTCCAAATGCTAGGCAAAAAAGCTGAAATGCAAATAAAAAAGAAGTATAGATTAATTTTTTTTAATTTTAAAAATATATATATATATGAAGGGAAGGAAACTTGGAAAAGGGGTCTATTTCTCCGGGCAGTACCATCCTCAACTTTAGCAACTCGAGTTCTCTTATTAGCTTGTTCGAACTGCCCTTAGCATTCAAAGCCAGACAAAACAAAAAATAGCGTTAATTAGGGTTTACTTAGAAATCATCAACAGAAAAAGTACAAAAAAAAGAGAAGAGGATGAATCAATTAGTAGTATAATGAAACTTTAAACCTGGTCTTCGGAAACGAAATAGCATGAACTCACTAATAGTCTAACACTTAATAAAATATCAATGAACACTTGGGCAGGCATGTAAATTTAATCTATTGTTCAACTAATAGTAGTAGTTATACTAAAGTTAATCTGCTGTTAAACTAACAGAAACTATACTAAAGTTGTCTCTAACAGAATTAAATTATGGCAAGAAGTATAAAAATTGGGTCAGAAGCAAATATTATATACTCCCAATTAAAATGTTGCATTTAAATACCTATTCTCCAGGCACTGATATTTCTCCTAATATCCCTTCTCCCTCAAAACAATCATCTATACCCTACATTTGTTAATGTTTGAAAAAAAAAAAAAAACATCAATTTCAATGACAAAAAAAAAAAAAAACAATGATAATAAATAAAAGTTTGTTGATACACATACCTCAAAATGCACTGTCATTCTCAAAATCAACCTCTTGAACCAAACTAAAATTAGATAGAAATTTGCTCCACTTAAAAAAGGAGAAATAATAGCCTCCATGTATGTCTAGTTGAGCTATACATACAGGTGAAGTGTGCAAAATATGAGAGAAGCATTCCAAAATATTGAAAAGTTCGTAAATTTGGAGCGTCAATCACCACATCAGTCAGACAACACATGCATCTCAATAGTATATCTTTTCATTGGAGCATTTCACCAAACAGTTTATATACACCATGCCAGATAACTCTAAATTAACAAAAAGTAGTGTGAAGTACCTTAGCAAATTATGTGCACAAAAATAAACCATTTTCAATATAAAAAACTCATTATAAAAGGAATGTGAATTAACAAAATCAAGAAAACTCATCGTACATCCATATCGATATGGGTCGATTTCTTGGGTTCCTTCATTCTCAACCAAGATCATATCGAACTTAGTCGATTCCTCATGTCCAAAGACTATCCTTCTCAGAGGCTATCCATCGTCCATTGAAACATTCATCAAATAACTCATAAAAAATCTGCAAAATCAGTCAATCCATTAGATAAGAGGTGAGAAGCAAAGGAACCAATTAAAAGTAACAAAACATACTGAAAACATATCCTCAATTTGTTTCTTTCATAGACGATATCTATTTGTCACTTCTCAAAGAGAATTTTCGTGAACAATTGGGAAGAGGAAGACGCGATCGACAGGAAGAGCAATTGAATATAATTAAGAAGAAGGAGATGAAATTAGAAAAAATAATACTTAATTGTTAGCCTGCTCAAGACAGAGAAAAAAAGAATGGGTTAATTGAGAAGACGGAGGAAGAGGAGGAAGAAGAGGGGAAATCTAAAGACTTTTGTCGATTGAAGGATGGAGTCGACAGTTTTCTAATTGTCCGAGTTAATTGAGTTTTTCAATTAAAAGGATCGTTTTGCTGCTTTTATTTTTTCAATTGACTGAGTTAACTCTTAATTAATTAAGAGTTAACTCGATGAAACTTTTCAATTTCAAAGATCGTCTTTCTTTTGCTTTATATATAAAGTATTGATTGACTTCAATTATATGGCGGAGACGATCGAGTTGTTTATCATAATGAGAACTTGTAGAATTTCGATTTATAGATAAAGATAACATAATATGATGGCTATGAACCTCCAATGAGAACTCTTTTGCTCTATTGGACTTAAATTTCACCTCTTAAAAACTTATCTTGTTTTGTTGTAGACTGCAGATGACTTGGGGATTTTTTTCGTTCTTATTGGAAATTGAGTTAGATTTCCTTAATGTGGTGCATTATAACTGAATTTGTATTTCTGCGTATCGTACTTACACTCTGATTTTGATCATACCCTTTCAGTGACTTTTGCTACTCTTGGCGAGAAGACCCTTTGTCATGTCTCGAAGTACTTCTTGATTCTGCGGGTGACATTTTCACTGCTGTGATGTTCTACTTTTGTACATTCCTTTTTAGCTCTTCTCAAAGTGATTGTTGCCCTCGAAAGAAGGATGGGTATGGCACTGTAATTGGCTTAAAGATTTTTGTTGAAGGTACTCTTGTAACAATCACAACCTCCTTTGGAGAAAAATGTTCAAAATGAAAAGCATCATATGAAGAATATGAGAATTGCAAATAGATTCCCCCCACCCACCCCCAATCTTTTACTTCTAGATATTATGTAAGCTGTCTTTAGAATTCTTCTTTATTAAAATGTCTTATGTCCATCTATATACATCTTTGTTTCACCTTTCCACTCTGAACCTTCTTATCTCCACTGTGGGATAAATATCACCAGCTTTCGTGCCCCCACCTCCGAGCTTTCGAGAGTCGACTTTGATACCATATGAAACAAATATTTTTGTCTCTCTAACCATTGTGGGATAATATCATACAAACGGTCTTTAGATCTTTCTCTCTCTAACTATTGTGGGATAATATTGGGGATAATATTGGCTAGCTTTGTGGTCCCCACTCCGAACCTTTTTATCTCCACTGTGGGATAAATATCACCAGCCTTCGAACCATATGAAACAACTCAGGTCAAATTTCGAGTCTGAAACAAATCTTTGGCCAAATCCCAAGACCAAATCGAATTAAATCAATCTAAATAAAGCCTTAAATCACTGGGCAATAGTATTTTCTTAGGTCATCTTAGCCCACCATAGGCTCACCCAAGAGGTCATGACTTGAAGGTACTATTAGTAGTAACTTAACTATTTATATATAAAAAAAATTCTAATATCTTTCGATGTATGACTGGTGTGTTACACTATTTGTCTCTAAAAGTCATTTAATAGCTTAAAATTAGGGGGACTATTGATCTCACATTAATTATGAGATTATATAATCCCTCATAAATAGCCTTAGTTTAGTAATGACAAAAAAATAGTCCATATGACTATTTATATGACTATTAGTCCCACGTCATGGGATAAAATAGTTCGAAACTAGTGTTAAATTAAAATAAATAATTCAATCCCAAGCATGTTTCTTATAAACAAACATGGCTTTAAAATATAAAAGGAATACTCTACATACAGAAATCATGCACAACTAACTAACACATTATACTTTTCCTCTCTCTTTTTTCTTCTCTGTTCTCTCTCTAATCAAGAACCTAGCCTCCATCTTAAATTTGAAGGAGGACTCTCCTTTTAGAGATATCTTCCCCTAAATCTCTCTTATTTTAATATAATAAATTATTTTCCCTTTTTGTAGAGTTTATTTTTTCTTTTGTGGGATTTGTTTTCTCCACGAGATACTTGATTTCTTTCTCTTTTGTGAGAATATTGATTTCATTATCATCTCTCAGGAGATTTTGCTTTCTCCATTTAGGAGATTTTTTTGTTTGTGATACTTTTTCCAGTGCATGAATTGTTAAAGATGGATTATTCAGATTTGGATGTGGCGCTTTCATTGCGGCTAGTTATTCTGTTACATGTACTGAAGAACAGTCTGGATCTGACTGTATTTTAAAAGTTTATTTGTTGTCCAATAGCGTTGTTGTTACGATTGATTTTTTTTTCCTGATTATCTATTATTTTATTTTAAAAAATTACTATTTGTGTTTGTTTTATCCTTTCGTCTTTTACAACAAATTATAATTTTAATATATTTCAGATCAAAAAAATCCATAATATTAAATAATAAAAAATAACATCCAAGATAAATAAATTTTATCAATAACTTAAATGATAGTGCTCATATGTTATATTTCTCTCTATTTATGCATCAATGTTTGTGCATAATTTATGTTTATAAATTATTCATATAAAAATATAAGTACTTTTGTGTTATTAGATGGATTTTAAAAAAAAATAAATATAAATTAGAGTGTAGTCGAATACATTATGAATATGAGATTAACCAAAACATTTCATCTGTTTCATACTGAAATTAATGTTTTGGTTTATTCTCGTATTCATACTGTATTCACTACACTGATATATAATTATTTATTAAAGTATACCTTAATAAATATAAATCTTGAACTTTTGAAGATTTTTCAAATGATATTCTTTTCGTTTCAAAATATGATATTATTATTAACTTTTTAAAATTAATTTAATATATTTTTAAAGTTAAAATTAACATGATTTATTTTAATTATAATTGATACAATAATAATTATTATAAACTATTTCAAAAGTATTAATCATTATAATATATACTGTTTCGTAATTTTTAATATATCATTTTTGTTTTAAGTTTAAATTTTTAAACTGACTTGTAAAAGTAACAATAAACTTATAATTAAGGATGGATGTGTTAGAATATTTTATTTCTCACGTGGCCTCTACTATTTATAGAATTATTGGGTTTACATATTATATTAATGTAATCATTTTATTTATGGGTTTGATAATTATGTGACCCATAAATATTATTACTAAATATTAATTTGGTATAATGGGTACTGGGTTTCATAATCTTGATGATTGGACGATTTTGGCCTTAGTTATTCATATAAATAAAGATTTAAGGTTTGGATTCAACTTTGTAAATCTCAACAAGTTTATACACAGATGTCTTCTCTTAATTCACGTAAGTATCTTTCCGATATAATTTATTTAACAAGATGAAGTAATTTTAAATTAAATTATGTAAAATCATAATCCGTTAAATTAAATACGAATTTGAATTTATTCTTTTTGGCTAGTACTTATAATTTTGAGCAGACATGGCAAAAATAAACTTCAGTTATGAAGGCGCCATCATCAAAGCAAGTAGCAAGCCATAGTTATGAAGGCGTGATCATCTTCATTCATTCAGAGTTACTTATAGACACATAATACATAATTAATTCATATATTTAACCAGAGATATTTTCATGTATAGATCGACTTGTAAGTTAATTTTTTTTATTTGCCGAATTTTGTCAATTGGGTTTGAAGTAATTTCCAGCTGATTAGGGTTTATGATTTACCTATACCAAAGGACCTCTTTCCTCGATATTTTTTGGTTTTTTTTTGAACTTTCCTACTTACGCTACTTTTTTTGCAGATTGTATAATTTAAGCAGCGAGTGTAGCAAATATCAGCTTTAATTTTATTATAAAATGGGGGAAATGGGCCAATGTACCATTATAAATCCTGTACTTAAGAAGGTGAGTTTGTTTTCTAATTTACACCACCTCTTCCTATAATTGGGATTGCTCGGCTAACTTGTGTTCTCTCTTTGTTTTTGTAAGTGTAATAAGGGGGCAATCGTTTGGAGGATTGGATTAATGGATTGCCAGATGACATTCTCATATCCATTCTGTCACGCTTGACAATTAGGGAAGCAGCAAGCACCAGTCTACTTTGTCGTAGATGGGAGAATTTATGGAAGTTTTCCACAGGTAGTTTGGTGTTTGATAGTTCAAAGGTGGCTCACGAGATCGTTGTAGTAGATCCAAAGTTATTTAAAAGTAAACGTTCTGATTACGTAAGTTGGGTGAATCAAGTTTGTGCGTCCCATAAGGGTTCAACAATTGACGAGTTTCGCATTTGTTTTGAGTTGGATAAAACTTATAGACGTCACATTAGTAAATGGCTTAAGTTTGCAATTGCAAAACATACTCGAGTACTTCACCTGGATTTAACCAGTTTTTGGGGGAGACGTGCTTCCAATAACATATATACTTTTCCTCCCAAGTTTTTTCTCCGCTTGCAAAGCCCCTTGGGTTTATCAAGGATTAGGTACCTCAAGTCCCTCTGTTTTAGCAATGTAAATGTAAGTGGAGAGCATATTGAATTCTTTCTTTTCAACTGTCCCGTTCTTGAAGAAGTATGTGTTGAACGCTCGCATCATCTTGTAGATTTGAAAGTTACTGGTTCTTCACTTCGGTTGAAGCACCTTGAGATAAAGCTTTGTCACTCAATAAATCTTGTTGAGATTTCGGCCTCTAATTTGGAGTCATTGATATACCGGACTCCGAATGTGAGATTGCATATTAAGTATGCTCCAAGGCTGGTCAATGTTTGTGTAAGTGGGGATCTGGGGCAAGAATGCATGATCCTATATACCACTTTTTTTGCCCCAATTTCAAATTACCTTTTCAAATTTGGAGGCTACGACATTCATCTTTGGTTGAGGTAGTATTTAAATTTTGGTCAAGTTCCTTTATTTACTGTCATTAAAATTACACTCTCTCAGGTCTCTAGTCTCATTTATGCATTTTGGTGGTTCAGGAAAATTTCCAACTCCGCACTACTTTATCTTGTATAATCTTAGGAATTTGACTTGGGACATTTGTGCACGAGCTGACTTAAGCCTACTTGGTCTAACATCTCTCATAGAGTCATGTCCTTTCTTGGAGAAATTCGCTTTTGAGGTAATCTATTATAGCACTGCTCCCTTTCAGTGTGAAAGATCGAGTTATTATGAATAATGAAGTTTTCTAATAGCTTGAATAGAATTGTTTGAGCCTGTACATATAACCTTTAACAATACTTTGAAAATTAGTTTCACATATTCAGTGACTGCTACTATTTCAATATTTCATAATTCATCCTATTGAAATAGTATAATGTTGTTTTTTGGCAGTGATTTTTTTTTTTATTCTGGTTGGATTATATATTCGTTAGTATAATGTTTGGTAGGTGCTAGAGTAGTCGTAGAATATTATTTGATGTTGTCTCAAAAGGATACTATGTACTCTTTTATAACTTTCTGATTTCTACAAGGATTTTAAAGCTTCATATGTGTAAAAATTATAATAGAACAGAAGCATATAGAAGCCATTGTCTTGAAAGATACAAAATTGGTAATCAAAATGTTGTTTTATTTAACCACCGCATTATGCTGTTTTACAACTCTTGAAATATAATAGCAAACCTGAGACGTTTTTATGCTGCATTGGAAGATATTGTTGGTTTGTTTTTTTTTGTTTTTGTTTTTCCTTTTTCCTTTTGGAAGAGTATCTTTTTATTTTTGTTTAAGCTGAATGGGGAAATATGATCAGCGAAAATGTTGTCTTCATTGTTTGTGTTTCTTTTCATTTATTCACAAAATTATAAATAATGATGACCCCCAAAAAAACACACTATGATTTTGTTTTTTTGTTTTACAGTTATTATGTATTGATGATGGCGAGCCAAGAGAAGTGCAGAAGGCTACCAGATGTCCACATCAGTGTCTTAAGGTGGTGGGATTTGTTGGGTTTCGTGGGTGTCCAATTGATTATGAGATTGCCATCTATTTGCTTGAAAATGCTGTCAACCTTGAGAAGATTACAATTGACACTACTAAACCATATATGCGTGGAATCCCATCATCCGTTTTCAAGGGCTATGCGGAGAAGTATGAGGAGAAGTTAGAAGCAATAAGAGCACGTGCCTTGACTCTTAAAACAGAGTTACCTCCGGGAGCTCAACTTGTAGTGCTTTAGATACTTGGTATTTAAAATTAGGGATAGAGCATTTTAAAATTAGAGTTGTGTTTTTATTTCTAGGTTAAAATTTATATTTAAGTTTTTATTTTATCATTATTTTCTTATCACACCTTCACTAGTGAAGATATTCGTTGCTAATATATTATGGGAGAAGTCCATTGCTTTTTAAATGAATATTTAATTTTGTAACAAATGGCAGATGTGAAAAAAATAAAAATAGCATTTCCTTGTTGACAAAAATTAAATGAGTCATTTCAATCATTTCGCTAATGAAGTTTTGGAATGTCTGATATTTAATTAATTTTTGGCGTGATTTATCCCGAAAAAAATAAATATGAATAGGGATACATTTTTTGCGCAATCAAGACTTTACAATTAATTATAGTTTTTTATAATTAAATGAACACCATAAATCGATCCTCAAATAATGAAAAGTTGGTGCTCGGTCTAAGATACTTTCGGTATAGAATTGTAAAATTATGTTTCTTTACGCCAAATGTAATAGGTTAATGAATAATACTATGTACACCAACTGTACACAAAAAATAATTTACTAAGAGTAAGATTCAAGTATTGTTTACAAATAAAAATGTATAAATATTTAATTGTAGGTTTCGCTCTTATTTTCTTTTTTTTTTATATTATGTGTGTTGTATATAATTGATGTTCCTAACATTACTCAAAAAATATATATCATAAAAAGGAGCTACAAAAATTGTGCTACATTACAAACATTTACGGACCCAAAACACCTTCAAACCAGCCCAATACTTTGGGCTAACCCCAAGTTTTTGCTCAAGGAACAACAGTAGTAATTTGCCCTCTCATTACTTTCTTAAGTTTTTATTTTATCATTACTTTCTTAATATCATTTTCAGTATCACACCTTCACTAAGATATTTGTTGCTAATATTACGGGAACATTTGAGAAAATAAATTTTTCTTTAGAAGTCCATTGCTTTTTAAATGAATATTTAGTGAAAAAAAAATAAAAAAAAAAGCATTCTAGACTCATGGAACAACAGTAGTAATTTGCTCTCTCCTTTTCATGAACTTTAACTACCAGCAAAACATATTAATGGAGAATTAAAGTTGATTCCCGGCATTAATGAAACAAAATTGCAACTTAACATTTGATTTTAGTACTCTGACAACCGATTGGTAGGTGAATTTACAAAGCCAAAATTGCTACCAGAATCCAGTGACATCCTACTCTCTTATCTCTATTACTAATTAAGCACTCCTAATTAAGCACAGCACTGAACAACAAATACCTACTATAGCACTGTATTACTTCGCCTCCGCCTGTGCCTGTGGCTGTGTATTACTTCGCCTCCGCCTGTGGCTGTGGTCTCTGGCCTCTGGAAATCTTCAATCCACTCTCTCTAGCGGCCGAATCGAGCTTATTCTTCAAATCAGGGTTCAGGTCACTAGGAAAGCGGACTTTGCCGGTGTAATCATACTCGTTTTTCAACATACACACAGCCTTCATCTCCGCTTCAGAAGTAACCACGATTTGCCGGCACTTATGGAGGTCACTAACCAGTATTTGAATGCCCTTTTTCATTCTCTTTAGTTTATTTTTTTGCTCCGGCGAGACGTCCTGTCGACACCGGCAGCTTTCACCGACTCAATGTTGCTTACACATTTCATAAACTTTTCAAGTAATCCCACAGATTTTTTCTTAGCCATCTCTCTCTCTCTCTCCGATCTAATTCTCCTTCCCTCTGCTCTCTCTGTGATCTAATTCTGATTCTCTCTGCTCACAATGAAGGTGTGAATAAACCTATTTATAGGCATGTGGGAGCGAAACTTGTGGAGGAAGTCTTACGAATAACCGTATTTTACAAAATGATATCTACCTATACAAAACAAAACTGATTTTTAAAAAACTTATTATGTGTAGCGCCAACAGCAGCAGCACAAAGTAGCGCCAACGGCAGCAGCAACACACTGTACTAACTTACTTGGAGTAGTATTTTCTGACAAGAAAGCAAACAATTAAGCTAGCTAGCTAGAGATAATAGAGATGGATACACACACATAAAATGACACGGGATATATGGATGTCCACTGGCTTTTATGTATTCCAACATATAAGAAACCCTTGTTTCTTCCATTATTAACATCAATTGATTTTTTTTTGAAGAATTTGATAAATAATCTCCGTTATAATTAATAATACTGATTATGTTCCATGACTTTTGGGTATAGTATGACAATAACTTTGTAAAAGTAATTTTTATTTAACATTTATTTAGATATTTGTATTTAATCATAGTATTATTAGAAGACCAAAGATGAAATAGAGAAAATTTAGGAAAATTAATCTTACTTGCATCTAGAAATAATACATACATAATATTAAGATTTTGTCCATTGTGTTGGGGAATAGACTTCTCAAATTTGTGATTCATAATATAATTAATATATATTACCACTAGGTTACTTCAAAGCTAATCATGCATTATTAACGTGAAAAAGTTTTAGGCCTTATTTTCTTACAAATTTTAATGTCTTGCAATAAATATAAGTCTTCATTTTTCTTTTTCTTTCACTTTATTTTACTTCATTTTTCCTTGAGTTTATTTTCTTACACGATATTCTTGACATCTAAACAAAACTTGAAATCTGTAAATGAAAAAAAATTATACCCTACTAGTTTCGTTATATTATTATTATTATTACTGTATTATTTAAAAATTGCAAACGGATAAGATAGGAGAGAGCAGATCCTCTATTCCCAAATTTTCTGTCCCCTTTGTGTCCCCCACTTAAATTTTGACACATGATCTTTTATTTAATTTTAAAATTAATTAGTATTAAGTAAGAGATTAAGAGTCAAAATTTAAGTGAAGAGATACAAGAGTTCAGAAAAATTGGGATATGATGGCTAAAATATGAGCTTACATTTTTCTATTTGAAAATTGGAAATGTGGTTGACTTTGAATTTGCTCTCTTTCCTTTTTATTCGGCGGTACATGGTCAAATTTTGGCCCAAAATAGTGTGTGATATATGATTGGCAGCTTGGGCCTGTAGGGCCCAGTTGCATGGGCTAGCTGATATGAGATATTGAGATAAGAAAGGGCATCTTCTTCTCATGATTGGAAGAGTTCGGTTTAGCGCTGTTTCTCGCAACGTACCAAATATATCACTGAAACTTTTTTTTTTATATTAAAAAAACCCCATTATTTTTAAAATTTTCTTACAGTTAATTGTAAATACTTGTAATAATTCTAAAAGAATGTTGTAATAATTTTATACTTATAAATAGATATTATACATGCATATTTTATAATACCAGAGATATTATACATACATATTCTATAATACCAGATACGCTCCATTGTATGCTATTTTTGTTTTATTTAAATTGAATGTAACGATTTTTTAAAAAAAAATACAGGAGGAAGAAATATATATTTGGGCCAAACGAACATACATTAAAATCTCAATACCAATAAATATGTAAAAAAGATTAATAAACAATTTTTAATATGTTAATGCTACGTAGGAATTTAGGAAATATGTACTAATTAATTCTTATATTAATTTCCTAGATAGTATTAGTAGGTAAAATTAATTAGTATAGCATATAATATAAGTAATATATTTTATCATTTAAAAATAAATTAATAAATAAATCGATACTCTGAATCACCCAACTGATTCTCTAGTTCGCCTGTAACCTTCTTAGCTCTGTAAGATTCATGACATAACCTTCTATGGAGGAGATTAATGATAATATTGTTTTGAACTGAAATGTGTAATGTTAGTGCTTGAATTACACTTAAATTTTATTAAATCTACGTGTAATCGAGTAATGTGATTCAGTGTACTTACATTGTTATATAAGAATAAAATACACAAACATCTCAAGTCTCTCTGCTATTATTGTTCGACATCGATTATTTTCCCACCTTGGCCCATATGTTACATGCCTTCACTTTACCACGAACATGTGTCCAGAAACTCAAATAAGGTTACTGGTGTTTGACACTTCATTTTAGTGTAAAATATTGATAAAATTGAGGATTACCTAGGTTGGACTCTTTAAAGTACTCATGTCGACACTCCATGTAACTTAGGTTCTACCTACCTAGGTTCAATTTTGTGTTTGATTGTTTATGTGTCCAGGCATGCAAACAAGTAGGATTTGTTATTACTTGTTTATTAGTGTGACTTGGGGTATATTTTTTTCATATGAAGGGCTAAAAATTATGAAAGCGATGTGCTTTGTGGATTAGGTCATCTGGATTTACTTATATTATATGGCAAACAGTCAGAGTTGTTTATCATAATGAGAACTTGTAGAATTTTGATTTATAGATAAAAATAACATAATATGATGGCTATGAACCTCCAATGAGAACTCTTTTGCTCTATTGGACTTAAATTTCACCTATTAAAATTTATCTTGTTTTGTTTGCATTTTTGGGATTTTTTTCGTTCTTATTGGAAATTAAGCTAGATTTCCTTAATGACAGTTTTTTCAAAATTACCTCTCATTAAACTCTCTCTTTATCCCAACAAAAAATTTAAGGGTATTATAGACAATTGAGTACTATATTTAATATTTTCCAATCATTATGTTAATTATTGTGTCCACATTTAAAACGTCAAATAATTAGAGACGGAAGGAGTAAGTAAAATATATAAATGGAGAGATTTCATAAGATTACTAAATAGTCCATGTGCGGCCTAGGAATTATAAAAACAACTACTATTACTACTACTAGTAACACGGTACTACTAATAAATTCTGATTCTGCCAACACATATTTTTTGTCTTTTTTTAATTTTAATGAATCACTATAATTTGAAGTTTGAAAATGTATCAGTTTCATTTTCAAAGATTTTATAGTAATTTAGAACATAATTTATAAGTACATTTTTTTTTCTGTAAAAAAAAAATGTTGGTTATCCCATAAATTCTTAATTTAAGGGAGTCTAGTCCCACAAATTACCCAAATTGCATTATTCATAGCTGATTACATTACAATAGGAAAGATGAGAAGATCAGCCTCAGCTGTGTTTGATATATGTACAGAGACAGAGAGAGCATAAGATCCAAGGAAAGGAATTGATTCAACACCAAAGTCATCATCAATCAGGAAAATCACTTGGAATGAACTTACACTTAAAAGTTTTGATAACCATGTGGACAAAACATGCATTTAATAAAGCTTAATCCTGGTCTGGATGGTGCTCCTACAGATGGGACAGACCTGAAGGTCTTGCCCACAATTACAACATGTCTGCAAATAAGAAAGAAAATTAAGTTGAATTTAGTAAGATATACTACTACTCTAGTCTCTAAAAAGGAATAATAAATGTGATTGATCCTGATACCTACCTGATGTCCGCAACCAAATGCCATATCCTTGGGATTGGTAATGCAAATGGGACACAGCTGTCAGAAGGTAGACAAGAAATAATTTACATCAACATTCTAATACTAATTTCAATTTTCACAACTCATTATTTGGCAATTACATGCAAGAAGTACACTACAATAGGTAGATTATAACAAGTGGGCATAAGGTGTAAGAAAAAGAGGTGGCGTCACCAGACAGGTAAAGTGGTATATAAAAAGTAGAGACCGTGTGCTTACGTGGACATCGGATGCAGAACTTGCAGGTTGACTCGTGCCAACAGCTGTGGGCTGTCTATCAGAAGAAGGTGGACTCGGTTTAAGAGTACTATACTGTGAAGGTTTTCATGCCCCTCGAGAGGCCATACCATACTGAGGTGGAGGAAGAGGAATCCTGTCTATGGCTTTCCCTTTCTCAACACTGATTGAGAAATGCAAATAAATAAAGAATTAATCCAAATAAAAATTGTCATCCATCGTTATGGCAAAATTGTGAAAGCCAAGTTGAATTAGTACCCTAATATATTAAGCTCTAGTGTTGCTTTATATTGAGAAGGTATTTCCATCAAGGCTGAAAGTGCAAACTCTGCCTCTTTCCTGGATCGGTCCAGATTTTTTGACATAATTTCTGCAAAATTTACAAACTAAAAGAACAGACTTATCAGTATATAGCAAAAGCAATGCAAACTTTGATTTAACAGTTTCGAGGTTCCATTATATCGCGCTACCTACTAAAACTTGCCTGGAAATTATCAAAGGCTCGAGCAGGTATGTTGTCATCAAATTCCTTCATCATGTCCCATGGTCCATCTCCAACTCCAACTAAAATGATTGACAAAGGGTATCCGTTGTAAAGTAAAATAAGCACACTTCTAAGTTGTTGTGCAACAAAATCATCAACAAGCAAAAGTACAACCAGCAAAATACCTAGCTTTCACAATTGCCTCAACAGTTTTCCTTTCCTGGGGCTTAGCTGTCCACCTTCAGTATCAACGCTTCTTGTCACCTATCATACATTAGAGAATTATAACATTGGTAGTTTAAACTTCAACTTCTGTATCCAAGCAAACAATAAACAGCATGCTATGTTGGCAAATCAAAAGGAAGCAATGCTTTAATGGTTTCTCAGACGCAAGTAATACCGCACCTCTCAAATGATAAGATCTCTCTTAGTCTCATGGAATTTCAATAGCATAAACTTGCATGAGAAACTCAGCCATCATTTGTGGGTGGGTTGTTTTTGGTAGGATGTCATTAATGTATGTCACTTTATGCTCATCCATGAACACAGCCACAACATCTAATTATTGTGGCAACATCAAAACCCAATGTGTTTACTACTCGCTACCTTTAAATTTTACAAATAGGTTAACATACATCTTTTGCAAACTATACATACTGGCAATTACCTTTCATATTCAGGAAATTAAAGTACAGAACTTATCCTGACATTGTAAGCTAGGAAAATAACACATTTTACGTTAAAAAAAATTATGTGATGTTGCAGCACATATTTTCCCACAGATTGCATGTTCAACAAAATTAATTTGTATTATCAATAAAACTCATATCATAGATAAAATACCTGCCCATCAGCTATTATCAATAAAACATGGTACTGGCCACGACTTTACTCAACAACAGTGATTGCCATTTCAATAAGGGGGGCAAAAGATGTTGGTCCTGTTTATAGAAAGCAGAGAAAAAGGTACCATAAGCTGCTAGAGCCAGCCAGAAAAGAGAATAAAAAAAATTAAATTAGTCAAACTGAGACCTGCAAGTCTTAGCTGAGGGACTAATTCTCTATATGGCCTCAATACTTCCTCAAATCCATCACAAAATCTTTCATCTGGATGGAAACTAAACACTTCTTGGTCATGTGTTGAAGCTGCAGATGTTAAAAAACACTTGAAATCTTTATGTTACTCAATGTCTCAATTCATCTCAATCAAGCCTTGTGCAGACTGTGTAGAGCTATCTTAAGAATTTGGAGAGAAACTAAAAAAGAATGAATGAACAATCAGAAGAAAATACCATCTCCGAATCCAAAACAAGGAATCAGGTTATCTTCATCAAAGGAAGCTAATGTCCGTCCGATGATTGATATTGCCTCTTCATAAGGATTCTGATCATTACCAATGTGATGCAAGCTTCTGCGGTGAAATGACCTTGCGCCTAATATAAAAACAAATTAAAAGCATCGCACATAGCCTATATGGTCATCTTAACACTTATATAAGATCAAACCTGTCCACTCGTTGCTCTTGGTGAAATCAATACCAACTATTAGATTTGATGACTCCAGACCAGCACGTGCCAAGGCATCAGTAACCTGTAGGGAAAAAAAGTAAACTGCGTTTTTTATAGCAAATACTTACGTATAATAACAATACTGTTAAATGCATGAGATGTTGATACTCTCTTTGCCGTAAAAGTAGGTTCCAACCATTGATTATTTATGAAAGAAGAAAAGAGTTGGTAAAAAGTATAGTTGAAAGCTCTACAATCATGCCACGAAATCAAACACAACAATCATCATATCAACGAGGACACTACAATCATGTTCTTTTTTTTGAAAATTGTCAATGCCTTGCTTCGGTAAGAGTGTGAAATACACAAAACCCCGATAATAGAGTCTATATGTAGCTAGAAGAACAGATGCTACCCAAAAAAGTTGTTGTGTCCTTTTTGGACCGCAACTTTTCACACTCTTGGCCACTTCGTTTTACATGTCCAATTACAATATGACCAAATGGTTTTTCAAAAAATACCACAAGTGACATGGTTTATCAGAAAAGACTCTTATCCCATTTACTCTATGCCAAGTCTCTGTGAAGCTTGAACATACGATTGGTTATGGAACAAATATGATAACTAACATAAGTAGTCTGTATAGATAGGTATCATTGTTGTCAGTTATTTCCTATTTGGCTCTATTTGTAAAGCTTATGGAATGAAAATGTTTGCTACATTGATTTATCAGTTCATTTTTATGACTTTGTGGACATTACAAGTATTGGATTCTTTATTATTATTCTTGATAGCATTCTATTATATTTGTATACATGAAAATCAAAATAGCACCTACAATATTTTGTGCACTGCTAGGTTCTGCTTCACGTATTACCAATTAATCATATATGAAGATTTTCGGACTCAGCATCTATCATTCTTGAAGCTAGGTTCTCTTATCAAATTGCTCATTTGTTTTATTGGATGAAATTTTTAGTTCGTTGATGGCTGCTGTTACGTGTTTCTTGGGTCTGTATTATGGGCACATCATTGTACATTTGCTAGCACATGAATATAAGAGAGAACCAAAACTCTGGGATGCACGGTTGCAGAACTTAACATGCACAGTTAAATCAGCTTGATGCTCTTATGATTGTTCTATTCTATCGGTTATTTCAGTTACTTTCCCTTTTTTTAGTGTGGTGAACTGAGATATTTTTATTTTTCCGACTTAAAAACTTTTTTTAATAATTTTTATCAAGGTGTTGAAATGGAACTTTGATGGTAGTCATGTAGTCATAATTTCACCAAGTGACACATTTTTTTGTTTTCTCTTTGCATTGCTTTTATTTAAAAGGAATTGAAGGAAATTCCTAACCTTTTACACTGAATTATTACGACTTACATGTATTTTTCCCCTTGAATTCGAAGGCAAGTTTATTTTTTCTATTCCCTTTAAATTACTTAATTTCTTTCTTAACATGTATTAGTACTGGCATTGAATGGGATTATTAATGTCATTTGTTGCTTTTATACAAGAGCTTATTAATGTCTTTATTTGCTTTTATAGAAGGGATTGATGTTTGTTTTTCTAAAATGTCTGGTGGCATTTCATCTTGAATTATCTTGACTCTAATTAATGATGATTTTATGTATTTCACGAGTGTTACTACTCGTAATTTATCCTTACAGTAGTTAGTCATATTATGGGTTTTCTTTCTAACCCACAAAAGCAATTGGGAGAGGGGGGTCGGGGTTTGTCTGGTTTTAAAGTTTGAAGTGCTTGGTAATTTCTCTCTAAAGGATGCATAGCATCTCAAGTCATTCATCATTTGGTTTATATCATTTTACTCTAAAGCGACACCTTACCCTTCATCTAGAACCTTACATGCAGGACATTGATTAGGCTTTATAATTGTGGTCCCTAGTACCTGTCTTCTCTTAATCTATTGTGGGTAACATTGACATGGAAATAAGGGATCCAAAGATGGGACATATCTGTTGTTTTAGAGGAAGGTCAGATAAGTGGTTTTGGGTGTAAGTAATTTTAGTGTATCTTATTTTGAATTAGTGAAATTTTAGAAGTAAAAATTGAGAGTCATTGGTGAGTTTATAACAGTTCGCTGCAACTACTATGTGGAATATTTGGTTAAGATAAGAAAAAGTTCAGTTGTGTAGAATTAAGACCAAGAATAAGGCTTGCAGTGGTTGTGTAGGATCAGGAAAAGCAAAAGAAGACTTTTCGTCATCTATGGTTTAATAGTCCAATAAAAGTTAGTATTATGTAGCGACAATTAGAGCATTTTAATGTGGAAATATGTTGTAGCAGTGTGTATTAGTGAAGTGGTGCGAGAAGTGTAAGTGTTTGCGGTGAGTTGAAGTAGTGCGGTTGACCAGAGCATTAATCTGACCCGGTCAACAAAGGGTTATCATGCCCAATTTAATACTGACACACAGATGGGATGGTGATCTCTCCGCCTGCGTGTCAACACTGTATTAGCCATGGAGTGAATTTATTATGAAGTTCACTTCATGCTAACCACTCCCGTTATATAGAAGTTGTTTTTTATTTTACTAGAATAAAAACAAGTACAACAACACAAGTTTTGTTTGATTTATTCGCATTCAAGCATGCTGCAGATCGAGTCTATATTTTCAAACAAGATCCGAAAACAAAGATTGGTGGAAGGACACCATCCAAGCTGCCTCAAATAGAGAGTAGTTAATGGAGGCAATGAGATACATTAATTCAACAACAGTTGTAGGAAGAGTTAGTAGCATTAGTTTGTAAAAAGCAATAGCAACAATAGTGATAGATAAAGAAAAAATAATTTCCTTTATATACACATTATTTCAGAAAAAAATAAATAAATACTTCAGACACATTAGTTTCACATTATTAGTTAAATATGATATTTTCAAAAAAAAATATTTTCTTTATATAAAAATCAAAGTACACAATATTAATCTATTATCAGTAGAATTAATATATCATAATAGTATATTATAAAAAGGTATAAATAATACAATAATTTTATAACAAAATAAAGTTAAGTGCTTCATACATAATCATTAGATAATTAAAGTCAAACACTATAAAAAATATAAATCATCATAAATCCTTGGTGACCTACCCACCAGCTTATAAATAAATAGTGGTTGATGTACTAAAATCTAGCTTAATTTTAATATTTGGATATCTATTAGTACATACTTATAATGTAATTGTGGAAGATACTATTTCTTGCATACTTCTAGATTAGTACCTTTGGAATTAATCAAACCCCATGATAATCACCGATAAGAATATTTCTTATTTGGCATAAACCAAATATGGAGCCAACCCTTCATTATTAGTCGATGTGGCTCAATTTTATTGGTTTGAGTCAAAAGATTGTTGCAGAATTGAAAAGATTGGAAATTTTTAGTGGGATTAAGAAAGAGGGAAAAAGAAGTTATAAATTAAATAACACATGGTTCCCAAGAACTTATCCGTATAAGAAAAATGAAAGGGAAAATAAAATAAAAACTTTGTTGATAAAGCAAAAATATGCATAAATTATTTGGTAGCAATTGTTATCGAGGCAGATGCCCTCTGGAGTCTCACTTATCCAAATTATGTTGTTTCCTTTACTGACTTTTTGGGAGAGTTTAGTTTGAGGACTCCTTGAGATTAGAGGGGTAAATTCGGATGTATAGGAATTTCGGGTTTATTCTTTCTAATGTTTGTTGTTTGTAAGGTGATTAATTTATTGTTTTCTTTTTCCAATAAGTCTAATTATATATGCCCACACTTATCAACCTAAAATCATTACATTTCATGTAATTTTGGTTCACTTTGTGGCTTTTGTGGATGCTCATATTCTATCCTGTTTACTGATTTTGTTTTCCTGTTTATCTTTTGATATGGTCTTTAGTTTTATGCACTTGCTTTGTCATCTTTATAATATGTAGCTTATTCTTGAATTTAATAGGTGTTGGTTCAACTATTTATTAGGGAACTCATTCGTATTGAGGGTGCTTTCCATTCTGCGCGCAACCTGTAAGTCAATGAAATTTGAACTACTTCATATGATATTCACTTTGCCCATATAGTTATTTATGGTTCGCCTTCAACTCAAATGTGCAGGTATCTAAATAATAATTATCTTACGGGAGGAATTCCTGCACAGCTTGCAAACATGGAAAATTCGAAACTTTTGTAAGTTCTGCATACACATGTATAATGTTCTGGAATTATATTCTTAGCATATATTGATGGCAATAAAAAGTTGCACATACAATTGATTTTTTTAATTGCTAAAGTCTCCTGTAGAGTATCAAGGTACATTAAGAAGGCGTGGATTTTAAACTTAAAATTATGCACAATTCACTTGAACTAATAATGTCATTGTTTTTTATTTGGACAAATATACCCTTAACAATTCATGTTGTGGTTTTCCACCCTATTTAAATAATAAAAGGGTACTCTTGTCCAAAGCAAAAAACCTGCATCTTTATCCCAATATTTTTTATAAGTGTCTTAGAATTAGTTACTCATATTCTAATTTGCGTAAAATTGGTTTATAATTCCTTGCTCTTTTCTTTTGTAAGCAAATCGATAATGTTTCGAGAGAGTATGATGCCTCCATCGAATAACAATTCCTTCTTTCGCCAACTAAATATGTAACAACCCCAAAATAGGTCCATTCCATCCAACCCATTCTCGAGTCGCCAAATACATGGTACGAAAAACAACTACAACTTTATTACAACAATTGTCGTGCAAAATACAACAACACATATCTTTGTGAGTTTGGATACAAATATATACCAATTGTAGTACGTCACAATGACACCTTACATAAAGGTATAGTCAAAAAGCATTTTAGAAATTAGAATCTTTGGGAAGTGCTCAAGAGAAACCTTCGTACATACATGGGAGGCCATGCTTTTAGGTTATGGTAGATATCATATGGCCACGTAATTATCCTTGGTTGACCTAATAAACCAAAAAGAAAAACGAGAAGATTACTATCATATTCTTCCCAATGGTGAGTCTTCTCTTGACATATCATTATCTCCACTGTCTCTAATTGGGTATTATACTCCAAACAAACACCAAGATTATATAGGTAGTGCTTGTAAATGTACTCAGGAAGTGGATGAGCACAACCATGTCTTATGATGACACGAGGTTGTATGTCATTAGACATCTTGTATGATAGTGGCAAAACACCCTTCCAAGTTAAATTCACCTCACCCTCAACATCTATAGACCACCATTCTATTCCCTCGCTATCCCCATTTCGACCCTGACTACACTTTTATTACACGAAAGAAATTGTGAAACAAAAGGGTGAGCCACAACTAGCTCGATAAAGAATATTATGACTAAAGATAAATAAATTATCAATAGTCTTCATCGGTAATAAATCGGAGATTTAGAACATATGGTAGATGATAAAACTTTTCAACCATAGTTTGCGGAACGAGCGAAGCGATCCATTAGAAGAGTCAAATAGACTATAAAGTCTATTGTCTTTCCACGTTAAAAGTCTACCATCAATATTTTATCCCCTGTAACATCAATCAACAGTTCCTTTCCACAATCATATGAATAACTCATAATCATAATTGTGATTCTAAATTCTCTTCTCATCCGGAATGAAGATAATAATTTCATCTTTGTCTTTACGAAACATCAAATATCATGGTTATACCAAATCACAGTTCTCATTCATAATCATACTAATAAATTCATCTTTGCACCACGGGCCAAAGATATTCATCAACAGTTCATCTTTACACTCTGAAAGCTAAAGATATTCAACAACAGGTCATCTTTGCATTACGAGCCAAAGATATTCATCAATAATTCATCTTTACACTACAGGCTAAAGATATTCAACAACAGTCATCTTTGCATTACGAGCCAAAGATATTCATCAATAAATTCATCTTTGCACTACAGGCTAAAGATATTCAACAACAAGTCATCTTTGCTTGCATTCTGAGCCAAAGATATTCATCAATAATTCATCTTTGCACTCTGTGCTAAAGATATTCAACAACAGTCATCTTTGCATTACGAGCCAAAGATATTCATCGATAATTCATCTTTGCACTACAAAGCTAAAGATATTTAACAACAGTCATCTTTGCATTACGAGCAAAAAAGATATTCATGTATCAAAGAAATACATAATCATTTCATTTCAGAAGTTATATAACAATAATTATAACCATGTTGATCAATTCACCTTTGCACTTAAGCTAAAAATATTCAATTGTAAATTCAATGGTCATGATCATACCAGTCAACAATTCAACTTTTGCACTCTTGGCCAAAGAGAACCTATGGTCACGATCATACCAATAATCTACCCATCTTTACACTCAAGTCGAAAAGAGAAATATCATCATTAGGGTTATAAGAATGTTATATAAAAACAATATAATCAAAACATGGTTTTAATTTCAAAAGTAAGATTCATAAATCAACGATAATTTGGTCGAGAGAAGAAACCAATTTGTCGTGAATAAGTACCAAATATTAAATACATAAGACCGTATATCGTGCGTAACTTTCTCGACCACGAAAAGATAAAGTTTCATAATAAAATTCATATCCATATTTATAACACCTTAATCCAAATGATATAAATCACTTAGAAATCTCATAATCTAATATTATTAATATTACAATAATATTTTAATCATTTCTAAAACTTATAAACAATTTAATTAAATTGTTTACACTTTACTAATTAATGCATTTAATCATCATAAAATGCCAAACTTATAAGATTTCATCACCAATAACCAAAACCCTCATCAAAAATCTGCATATACCTCATATATGGTTCTCAAGCCATAAAATCATATTTTCCAATTTTCTTACTTCACATAACATATTTAATTCATTTACTCATAACTAGAATATTTTTATGAAAAATACCAAATCAGTTCCAAAAATATTAATTTTCTGGGATTTAGTATAACATAGTCCCATATTGAACATATATTTTTCTCAAAATTTTAAAAATTCATTTACTATTTTTCATATGGCCAAAACCACCGAATATTTAAACATTTATCATAAATAATACTTTTGTCCAAAAATTCTGAAATTAATACGGTATACTGATATTATATAGATGTACTCCCAATAAAAATTTCATCAATTTTGGAGTTAACCACAAGGAGTTATAAATAGTTACTTTTAAAATAGTCTTTTCTCATAAAATCCATAACTCCCAATCTATACATCCAAAAATCGCCATTTTTGGACACACTCTATAAAACTCATCAAAATATCATTTCAAATTTTTCCAGAATTTTTGAATGTTCAGAAAATTTCGAAACTAAAAACATAATAACCCCTTAAAATCCCTTACTATCCCTTACCTCAAAAAAGCAGTACTTGACTGGAATAAACGCTGAACGAACTTGCACCGTATAGCAATACTCAAAGTATACTCAAAATACTCACAAGAATACGCTCGATAATATAGAGAGAAAACTTCAGTTTCTGGTGTGATTTTCAATTCTAACCTAAGCACCCTATTTATAGGAAATTGCTTAGAACACCAAAGCAGAAAATTGAATATAATAATAATATTATTATCAAATTTCAAGCCCACCTCTAGACATTTGAAATCAGCTGATTTTGCACATGTTTAATGAGGCCACAAAAATAAAAAAAACGTTTTATTAATAAAATAAATAAAACTTCCAAAAATCAATTATTTCGGAACTTCAGAACTTCAATAATTCATAATAAATAGCCTTTTTATCAGAAAATTCGAATCTCGCGTGTTTTTATAGGAAATTCAATTCTCTCCAACTTTGCAGAAGAAAGTTTTTCCAAATTCCAAACAGAAATTTACCGAAATCCACAAACAAGCGATTTTACAATTTATAATCAAATTTCGGATTAAGAAATGGGGTCCACAAACACACAAAACATGTGTTAATCATTTAATGCAACAAAAATACTCTTCCTCCTCATATACTCTATATATCCCACATTCATTGTAAAAATATCACAGTTAATATATTATTAAAATAATATATTTAAATGAATTATTTTATCGGAAAAAGATAAAATATTAATTTTCAACAATTGTCATTTTAAAAATTTTCTCCATCTATATCCACATAAAATCAATATTTTCTCATCATATAAATCAATAATTAATTATTCACAAATAATATTACTGAGAATCACAATATTGACAACCGAGCAGGTTCAGGAGAGAGGGGCTTTCAATAAGAATTTCTTCACTTCTGGCCTTGCGCAATTAGATGACCAAACCTCTCCTTAGACAGAACTTTCTAGACATTGCCAATAATGTTATCTAATAATATTATTCAGATAATATGAATTATTGCTTCGATAATGAAAGATACTGTGTAATGACAATTATTGAAACAACAGTAATATAAAATATCAACGCAGCAATTATTAACTCAATAAAATACTGAACAGTAATTACTGTAACCATTATTGAGTAGTGCCTTCTTAAAAAAAAAAATTATCATGCTTCATGAATAGTACTCGTGAATAGTAACTCGTGAATAGTAACTCATGAATAGTAACTCATGAATAGTAATTAAAAAAAATTGAATACTTTTATTTCATAAAATTCGGGGTCTTACAATCTCCCCTCCTTATGAAATTTCGTCCCCGAAATTTACGTACCTGGTATTTCAAAGAGTTGAGAATACCTTATTTTCATTTCAGATTATATCTCCCCTGTCATCATGATTTCTCCATTGCTCATCTCCTGTATTTCAGATATCATTCTAGAATACAGCTTCAAAACAAGGGTTAATTTAATAAATTAACATATCACATAATATCCCGATATTATGACTGACCAACAAATAAGCTTAGGTAGGACACACTAGCGAAGGATTTACTCATCTCTCCCTCATAGTTCTAATCCCGATCTCGCGAGAGATCATATCCCTAAGCTCGATACCAATTGTAATAACCCCAAAATAGGTCCATTCCATCCAACCCATTCTCGAGTCGCCAAATACATGGTAATGCAAAAACAACTACAACTTTATTACAACAATTGTCATGCAAAATACAACAACACATATCTTTGTGAGTTTGGATACAAATATATACCAATCAGTAAGACGTCACAATGACACCTTACATAAAGGTATAGTCAAAAGCATTTTAGAAATTAGAATCTTTGGGAAGTGCTCGAGAAACCTTCGTACATGGGAGGCCATGCTTTTTTAGGTTATGGTAGATATCATATGGTACGTAATTATCCTTGGTTGACCCAATAAACCCCAAAGAAAAACGAGAAGATTACTATCATATTCTTCCCGATGGTGAGTCTTCTCTTGACATATCATTATCTCCACTTGTCTCTAATTGGGTATTATACTCCAAACAAACACCAAGATTATATAGGTAGTGCTTGTAAATATACTCGTGAAGTGGATGAGCACAACCATGTCTTATGATGACACGAGGTTGTATGTCATTAGACATCTTGTATGATAGTGGCAAAACACCCTTCCAAGTTAAATTCACCTCACCCTCAACATCTATAGACCACCATTCTATTCCCTCGCTATCCCCGCTCGACCCAAACTACACTTTTATTACTCGAAAGAAATTGTGAAACAAAAGGGTGAGCACAACTAGCTCGATAAAGAATATTATGACTAAAGATAAATAAATTATCAATAGTCTTCATCTCCAGTAATAAATCGGAGATTTAGAACATATGGTAGATGATAAAACTTTTCAACCATAGTTGCGGTGAACGAAGCAATCCATTAGAAGAGTCAAATAGACTATAAAGTCTATTGTCTTCTACGCGTTAAAAGTCTACCATCAATATTTTATCCCCTGTAACATCAATCAACAGTTCCTTTCCACAATCATATGAATAACTTCATAATCATAATTGTGATTCTAAATTCTTCTTCTCATCCGGGACGAAGATAATTTTCATCACCTGTCTTTACGAAACATCAAATATCATGGTTATACCAAATCACGGTTCTGCTCATAATCATACTAATAAATTCATCTTTGCACCACGGGCCAAAGATATTCATCAACAGATTCATCTTTACACTACTGGTAAAGATATTCAACAACACAGTCATCTTTGCATTACGAGCCAAAGATATTCATCAATAATTCATCTTTACACTACAGGCTAAAGATATTCAACAACAGTCATCTTTGCATTACGAGCCAAAGATATTCATCAATAATTCAACTTTGCACTACAAAGCTAAAGATATTCAACAACAGTCATCTTTGCATTACGAGCCAAAGATATTCATCAATAATTCATCTTGCACCTACAAAGCTAAAGATATTCAACAACAGTCATCTTTGCATTACGAGCCAAAGATATTCATCGATAATTCATCTTTGCACTACAAAATTTAAAGATATTCAACAACAGTGTCTTTGCATTCTGAGCAAAAGATATTAATGTATCAAAGAAATACATAATCATTTCATTTCGAAATTATATAACAATAATTATAACCATGTTGATCAATTCACCTTTTGCACTTAAGCTAAAAATATTCAATTGTAAATTCAATGGTCATGATCATACCGGTCAACAATTCAACTTTTGCACTCATCGGCCAAAGAGAACCTATGGTCACGATCATACCAATAATCTACCCATCTTTACACTCAAGTCAAAGAGAAATATCATCATTAGGGTTATAAGAATGTTATATAAAAACAATATAATCAAAACATGGTTTTAATTTCAAAAGTAAGATTCATAAATCAACGATAATTTGGTCGAGAGAAGAAACCAATTTGTCGTGAATAGTACTTCGTATTAAATACATACATAGTACCGTATACGCATGCATAAGTAACCTCTCGACGAAAAGATAAAGTTTCATAATAAAATTCATATCCATATTTATAACACCTTAATCCAAATGTTATAAATCACTTAGAAATCTCATAATCTAATATTATTAATATTACAATAATATTTTAATCATTTCTAAAACTTATAAACAATTTAATTAAATTGTTTACACTTTACTAATTAATGCATTTAATCATCATAAAATGCCAAACTTATAAGATTTCATCACCAATAACCAAAACCCTCATCAAAAATCTGCATATACCTCATATATGGTTCTCAAGCCATAAAATCATATTTTTTAATTTTCTTACTTCACATAACATATTTAATTCATTTACTCATAACTAGAATATTTTCATGAAAAATACCAAATCAGTTCAAAAATATTTCTTTTCTGGGATTTAGCATAACATAGTCCCATATGAAATATATATTTTCTCAAAATTTTAAAAATTCATTTACTTTTTTTCATATGGCCAAAACCATAGAATATTTAAACATTTATCATAAATAATACTTTTGTCCAAAAATTCTGAAATTAATACGGTATAATCGATATTATATAGATGTACTCCCAATAAAAATTTCATCAATTTTGGAGTTAACCACTGAGGAGTTATAAATAGTTACTTTTAAAATAGTCTTTTCTCATAAAATCCATAACTCCCAATCTATACATCCAAAAAATCGCCATTTTGGACACTCTATAAAACTCATCAAAATATCATTTCAATTTTTCCGAATTTTTGAAGGTTCGGAAAAATTTTGAAACTAAAACATAATAACCCTTAAAATCCCTTACTATCCCTTACCTCAAAAAAAGCGGTCTTACATTTGGAATAATTATTTGAAACTAACTTGCATAGTATAGCAATACTCAAAGTATACTCAAAATACTCACAAGAATACGCTCGATAATATAGAGAGAGAAAACTTCAGTTTCTGGTGTGATTTTCAATTCTAACCTAAACACCCTATTTATAGGAAATTGCTTAGAATACCAAAGCAGAAAATTGAATATAATAATAATATTATTATCAAATTTCAAGCCCACCTCTAGACATTTGAAATCAGCTGATTTTGCACATGTTTAATGAGGCCACAAAATATAAAAAACGTTTTTATTAATAAAAATAAATAAAACTTCCAAAAATTAATTATTTCGGAACTTCAGAACTTCAATAATTCATAATAAATAGCTCTTTTATCAGAAAATTCGAATCTCGCGTGTTTTTATAGGAAATTCAATTCTCTCCAACTTTGCAGAAGAAAGTTTTTCCAAATTCCAAAAGAAATTTACAAGAAATCCACAAAGCAGGCGATTTTCTGTGCTATAATCAAATTTGATCAAGAAATGGGGTCCACCAAACACACAAAACATGTGTTAATCATTTAATGCAACAAAAATACTCTTCTCTCCTCATATACTCATATATCCCACATTCATTGTAAAAATATCATAGTTAATATATTATTAAAATAATATATTTAAATGAATTATTTTATCGAGAAAAAAGATAAAATATTAATTTTCAACAATTGTCATTTTAAAAATTTTCTCCATCTATATCCACATAAAATCAATATTTTTCTCATCATATAAATCAATAATTAATTATTCACAAATAATATTACAGAATCACAATATTGATGACAGGTAGGTTCTGGGAAAGAGGGCTTTCAATAAGAATTTCTTCTTCTACTGGCAAGCAATTAGATGACCAAACCTCTCTTTGCGAGAACTTTCTAGACATTGCCAATAATGTTATCTAATAATATTATTCAGATAATATGAATTATTGTTTCGATAATGAAAGATAATCTTGTGTAATGACAATTATTGAAACAACAATAATATAAAATATCAACGAAAGAATTATTAACTCAATAAAATCTTTGAGCAGTAATTATCGTAACCATTATTGAGTAGTGCCTTTCTTAAAAAAAAAAAATTATCATGCTTCATGAATAGTAACTTCGTGAATAGTAACTCGTGAATAGTAACTCATGAAATAGTAACTCGTGAATAGTAACTCATGAATAGTAACTTCGTGAATAGTAACTCATGAATAGTAACTCATGAATAGTAATTAAAAAAATTGAATACTTTTATTTCATAAAATTAAAGGTCTTACAATCTCCCTCCTTATGAAATTTCGTCCCGAAATTTACGTACACGGTATTTCAAAGAGTTGAGAATACCTTGTTTTCATTTCGGATTCTATCTCCCATCATCATCATGATTTCTCCATTGCTCATCTCCCGTATTTGAGATATCATTCTAGAATGACTTCAAAACAAGGGTTAATTTAATAATTTAACATATCACATAATATCCCGATATTATGGTGACGACCAACAAATAAGCTTAGGTAGGACACACTAGCGAAGGATTTACTCATCTCTCCCTCATAGTTCTAATCCCGATCTCGCTTGGAGATCATATCCTAAGCTCGATACCAACTGTGTAACAACCCCAAAATAGGTCCATTCCATCCAACCCATTCTCGGGTCATAAAAATATATGGTACGAGAAAATAACTACAACTTTATTACAACAATTGTCGCAAAAAAATACAACAACACATATCTTTGTGAGTTTGGATACAAATATATACCAAGCAGAAGACGTCACAATGACACCTTACATAAAGGTATAGTCAAAAGCTGTTTTAGAAATTAGAATCTTTGGGAAGTGCTCAAGAAACCTTCGTATATGGGAGGCCATGCTTTTAGGTTATGGTAGATATCATATGGCCACGTAATTATCCTTGGTTGACCCAATAGACCCCAAAGAAAAACAAGAAGATTACTATCGTATTCTTCCCAATGGTGAGTCTTCTCTTGACATATCATTATCTCCCATTGTCTCTAATTGGGTATTATACTCCAAACAAACACCAAGATTATATAAGTAGTGCTTGTAAATATACTCAAAGCAAGTGGATGAGCACAACCATGTCTTATGATAACACGAGTTTGTATGTCATTAGACATCTTGTATGATAGTGACAAAACACCCTTCCAAGTTAAATTCACCTCACCTCAACATCTATAGACCACCACTCTATTCCTCGCTATCCCCCGCTCGACCCAACTACACTTTTATTACCCGAAAGGAATTGTGAAACAAAAGGGTGAAAGACAACTAGTTTCGATAAAGAATATTATGACTAAAGATAAATAAATTATCAATAGTCTTCATCAATAATAAATCGTAGATTTAGAACATATGGTAGATGATAAAACTTTTCAACCATAGTTGCAATTGAATGAAAGCAATCCATTAGAAGAGTCAAATAGACTATAAAGTCTATTGTCTTCTCCATGTTAAAAGTCCACCAACAATATTTTATCCTGTAACATCAATCAACGGTTCCTTTCCACAATCATATGAATAACTCATAATCATAATTGTGATTCTAAATTCTCTTCGCATCCAAGGCGAAGATAATTTTCATCTTTGTCTTTACGAAACATCAAATATCATGGTTATACCAAATCACAGTTCTCATTCATAATCATACTAATAAATTCATCTTTGCACCACGGGCCAAAGATATTCATCAACAGTTCATCTTTACACTACAGGCTAAGATATTCAACAACAGGTCATCTTTGCATTACGAGCCAAAGATATTCATCAATAATTCATCTTTGCACTACAGGCTAAAGATATTCAACAACAGGTCATCTTTGCATTACGAGCCAAAGATATTCATCAATAATTCATCTTTGCACTACAGGCTAAAGATATTCAACAACAGGTCATCTTTGCACAACGAGCCAAAGATATTCATATATCAAAGAAATACATAATCATTTCAGAAGTTATATAACAATAATTATAACCATGTTGATCAATTCACCTTTGCACTTAAGCTAAAAATATTCAATTGTAAATTCAATGGTCATGATCATACCAATCAACAATTCAACGTTTGCACTACTGGCCAAAGAGAACCTATGGTCACGATCATACCAATAATCTACCCATCTTTACACTCAAGTGAAAGAGAAATTCAACATCAGGGTTATAAAAATGTTATATATGATAATAAAAACAATATGATCAACAATTTGCATTTATTTTCAAGAAGCAACAATCATAAATCAACGATAATTTGGTCGAAAAAGAAAACAATTTTTTCGTGAATAGTACCCGTGAATAGTAACTTCGTGAATAAGTAACTCATGAATAGTAACTCGTGAATAGTAACTCATGAATAGTAACCCCGACATGAAAAAGTTCCAAATTTGATAAAAACTTCAGATCAACATTTCAAAGATAATGATATTGAAGAAATAATATCATTACGAAAAAAATAATATCCTTACTATCCCTTACCTCAAAAAGAAAGACTTACGACGGGATATCGGATATATTATTTGAAGGAAACTTCAGACCGATGAATATCAACTCACCAAGTATCTAAATACTCATAAATTACACTCAATAATCTAGAGAGAAAGAGAGAAAACTTTGTTTACGGTGTGATTTTCAATTCTAACTTAGCCCTCTATTTATAGGAAAATGTTAGTTGGCCAAGAGACTTGACTGCTTTACGATGGCTTTTACTCGCTACTCTTATTCCACCCACCAAAAATCAGTCATCTTCCCCAACAACCAAGAGTGGGGACCACTCAATTCTAGAATTTTCCACCAAAACCTAATTTAGAATCGGTTACCTCTTAAAATTCATAACAAATCATACTTTCATTTTAACGGTTCAAAATTTGTGGACATATACTCAACTTATATATGTATAACATATCCAAAAATTACAACGATCCAGCAGTCGGATCAAAATTTATAACTCACGCAATATAGTGAAGAACATCGATTTTTCGGACTATTAGTCCTTCTGGACGATTTCATTCAAAATTTCACCACGAAATATCTACAAAGAATTTTGGGTGATTCAAATTTCTCTGATTTAGCTTACTTCTAGGGCTTTTTTTTGATATATGGCTCATCTCTTAACTCATTATACACAAAAGAGTTATGGATTTTACAAAATCAAGTAATAAACTAATTTTTTCCGAAAATCCCATATTTTGTTCTCCATTTCGACAAATCTCGATAAAACACCTCATCATTAATTCCTTCACTTATAAATACATAAATAAATCCATCATTTATATCCACATCAAATAAATATTTTCTTATCATATAAATCAATAACTAATTATTCACAAATAATATTACTGTAATCACAATAATGACAACCAGGCGGTTCCGAGAAAGAGGGGCTTTCAATAAGAATTTCTCCTTCTTGGCGCGCAATTAGGTGACCAAACCTCTCTTGATGTAACTTTCTAGACATTGCCAATAATGCTATCTAATAATATTATTCATATAATATGAATTATTGATCCGATAATGGGAAATATCATGCGGTGATAATTATTGAACAACAATAATAAAATATCAACACAAAGAATTATTGAATCAATAAAATAAAATATTGAGCAGTAATTATCGTAACAATTATTGAGTAAGTGCCTTCTCACGTAAGAATCAATAATTGAAAAATCTCGCAATACTGCAAGTGTCATGCTCAACAACAACGCGCGTATTACTTTACTTTACCAATAGGGTATTCCAACGGTGTTAATGCATAAACGATTACGTCGTTATTTATAAAAACTTAATTTTGTCATTTTCTTCATCCGACAGTTATTCTGTTATGGGGCCCACAAATAGCTGCGCCGTCGTACGAATATTCCCCGACAGAAAGAATATTCCACGACCAAACGAATATTCCCCGATAATAATGAATACTTTATACCCCCTTGCGTATTTTGAAAAAAAAATTCATATATCACCCTTAACTTTAACTTTTATCAATTTAACCATTTACTGAAGAGAAAAATTGAATACTTTTATTTCATAAAATTCGGGGTCTTACAAACTGTAACAACCCCAAAATAGGTCCATTCCATCCAACCCATTCTGAGTCGCCAAATACATGGTACAAAAAACAACTACAACTTTATTACAACAATTGTCGTGCAAAATACAACAACATATATTTGTGAGTTTGGATACAAATATATACCAATCTGAAGACGTCACAATGACACCTTACATAAAGGTATAGTCAAAAAGCTGTTTTAGAAATTAGAATCTTTGGGAAGTGCTCAAGAAACCTTCGTACATGGGAGGCCATGCTTTTAGGTTATGGTAGATATCATATGGCCTGTAATTATCCTTGGTTGACCCTAATAAACCCCAAAGAAAAGCGAGAAGATTACTATCATATTCTTCCCAATGGTGAGTCTTCTCTTGACATATCATTATCTCCTTTGTCTCTAATTGGGTATTATACTCCAAACAAACACCAAGATTATATAGGTAGTGCTTGTAAATATACTCAACAAGTGGATGAGCACAACCCTGTCTTATGATGACACGAGGTTGTATGTCATTAGACATCTTATATGATAGTGGCAAAACACCCTTCCAAGTTAAATTCACCTCACCCTCAACATCTATAGACCACCATTCTATTCCTCGCTATCCCCGCTCGACCCAAACTACACTTTTATTACACGAAAGAAATTGTGAAACAAAAGGGTGAGCACAACTAGCTTCGATAAAGAATATTATGACTAAAGATAAATAAATTATCAATAGTCTTCATCTGTAATAAATCGTAGATTTGTAACATATATGGTAGATGATAAAACTTTTCAACCATAGTTGCAGCGGAACGAGCAATCCATTAGAAGAGTCAAATAGACTATAAAGTCTATTGTCTTCTCCACGTTAAATGTGAAACCCCAGATTTTATCAATAAAAATTTAAATTTTGTTGAAATAATTTTTTTAATATTATGGTGTGAATTTAAGATAATATTATAGTTGTGGGTATTATTTATAAATTTTGTAAAGTATGCAAGTGGTTATATTATATTCGATTGGTCGGGGAATATTCGGTTTAGCAGAGAAATATTCGTGACAACTACTCAATCATTGGTGGACCCCATAATGTAATTATTGTCGGATCGAGAAAAAACAAAAAAATATTTTATTAAAATAACGGCGGAAGTTTTGGTTGATCTTGTTGAACTACTCGGTAGTAAAAGTTCAATAATAAGTGTGGTTGCATAGTAGCACACCTGGTATTGATTATTGATGCTTATGTGAGAAGTCACTCGGTTTGATTCCATTATTGTCGATTAATAATATGAATTATTATAGCGATAATGACGTTTTGTTTTATTCATTATTAACGTAATAAAAGCGAAACATCTTTTTATATAAAATAGAATACTTTATTAAAGTTATTCTATAAATAGAATATATTATATTTTATTATGCATAGTGTTGCGTAGTGTTTTTTGATAGTGTTTTGCATAGTATTGCATAGTGTTTGCATAGTAAAAATGTTTTTATATAAATAGAATATATTATATTTTATTTAAAAGATTTTCTTTAAATATGGATCGTCGATTAAAGTAAATCAATCTGGACCGTTCATGGATTAATTCTTATGCATTCCATTTTCCTATAAATAGAAGCTCATTCCTTCATTATTTTCTCATTTAATTCATTGAAACTCTAGAGAGAAATTATAGAGAAAGTTTATAGAGAAAATTATAGAAAGAAGAAGAGTATTCTCGCTACTTCACTACTTCTATATTAGGTTCTTTTACGGTGTGAAGGGTGTTATTCTTTCTTCTTGAAGAGAACTACATTATTCCATTCATTATCATTACATTGGAATAACTTTGTAAAAAGTGGCATACCCTATACATAACCTGTATCACGCCAGATACCCTATACTTGGTGAAATCCTTATGTTATTCCATTGCTTATTATTTCATTGGAATAAACTTTTATCATGGTTTACCTATACTTGGTGACATTCTTCTATTATTCATTGGAACATCCATGCGTGTGTTTTACGGACTGGTTCCGCTTTTTTTATTATTCCGTTGGAACATCACATGCGTGTGTTTTAGGACTGGTTAAAATCTTTATCATTACGTTGGAATATCCTATCTCGTGTGTTTTACACGGATCCGGTTCCATCTTTATTATTACTGTTGGAACATCCCGCTTGATTGTGAATTTCACACGACTGGTTCCGTTATTATTATTCATTGGAATAACTTTGTCATGCAAGTACCGCATGCATGGTGATTTCTTTTGTTATTCCATTCTTTATTATACCGGTTGGTTAAAACTTTGACTTCTATACTCCATGAAATTAGTAGAATATCCTTGATATTTGCGTTTCATCCAAAGATCTTTTCATGGAAATATTCTTCCGATCATTATTGAATTTTACTCTACTAAACAAAGATATCGTGTTGACAATTTGGACGTTAATAATTCATGGATTAAATAATTCTTGAACTTGTTTTATTGAATTACTATGTCATTGTCATCATCCTCATGTTATATTATGTTATCTTTTGGCTTACGTGCATAGATGAACTTAGTATGATTATGACCGAGGATCATTCGGTATAATCATGACTTGATATAAATGATGTGACAAAAGTCCTCGATTGGCTGTAATGCGATGATGGATAGTTTTTGGTATGATTATGACCGAGGGGTGATTCGGTATAGTCATGACCATTGATAATTTGATGAAAATCCTTGGCCAGTAGTACGGGGATGATTAGATGTGGTGGTTTATTATTGTTTGAGTCTCAAATGATAAAAATTGATAAAAACCTTTTAAAACCTAAAAGATAGTAGACTTTATTCTCTACTTGACTCTTTTAATGGATTGCTTATTCATTGCAGATTAAACTGGTTGTCTATTGTATTTTATCGGTTTAACATCTTTGTTGAAGGCTAATGATAATTTATTCTCGCATTATCTTAGTCATAATATTTCTTATCTTGGGCTAGTTGAGCTCACCCTTTCTTTCTTTTATTCTCTTGAAATGAGAACATATCCGGGAGACGAGTCGGGAACGTAAGTAATGGTCCGGAGGATAGCATTAGTAGTCCTCACTATTACGTGAAATAGTGTGATAATAGTTGTAATGAGGACTCCTTTTGAGTTTGTATAATATCTAGTAGACAATATTTGTATTCAAACTCACAGTTTTTGTCGTATTGTACATGACAGTTATATTAGTAAGTTGTATTTGAATTTATGTACTATGTAAGTGGCGACCCAAGATGGGTGACGTATACCTAATTTTGGGGGCGTCACAGTTGGTATCAGAGCTTAGGGATATGATCCCTTGCTAAGAGGTGAGAATAGTACTAGGAGGGAGACGGGAATACCTTCGCTAGAATGACCTACCTAAGTTTATGTGTTTATTTTATTGGTCGGTCGTAATATAGGGATAATTTGTTACATGTCAATTAACCCTTATTTTGTGATGATGTTTGAGAATGGCATCGAAAATCTTTGAGATAAGCAATGAAGCACATGAGAGTGTTGATTCAGCTCAAACAAAAGGTAACGACCAACAACACGATAATAATCATACTGGTGGCAACGGCTATCAGAACAATGATAACCATCGTGGGGGAAATTATCATGCTAAGAATGGTAACCACTTCGGTGGTAATCATGGCAAAGATAATAGAAGTGGAAATTTCAAGAAGAGAAGGTCATTTAGCTCGATTTTGTCGTATAGTGAAGTCAAGTCCAGCTGGGATAGTGGCACCAAAGGCGGATACGGACAAAACAAAGTCGGTGGTTTCAGGAAGAGCGTTTTTCGTGACTTCTCAAAAAGTGGGTAACCCGAACGAAGTTAGCACGGGTTAGTTAATTATAAATTTTTGTGAAGTCTATACCTTATTAGATACCGGTTCTACCCATTCTTTTATCTCTCTTGCTTGCGTTCAACGTTTAAATTTGACTCCGGAGAAATTAGACTTTGATTTATCTATTGAAACTTCGTTGGGAGAAACCTTCGTTACCTCCACTGTTTATTAATCTTGTTGTTTCAAATAAACACTTTCACGTTACCTGTCGATCTTATCTCTTTGAAAATACTTGCCTTTGAGGTAATTTTTGAAAACGATTGATTAACTACTCATTATTCTTTTTGTAAGGTTGTTAGCTTTCATATTCCTAACCAACTTCGTTATCACGAATTCAAAGTAACCAAATCCTAAAGTTAATCTTTGTTATATCAAGCCATAAGTAAAGAGCCCGATCCTTTCGTTGTTGACTTCCTTGTGTGGAATGCACCAAAAGCCGGACTTTTCTGTAGGCGACGTCGCGGATGAAGATGGCAAGTTGATAGGTATCATTGTGAGGTCTTATCCAAAGGTTAAGGATAGAAAGTCACGATTGGTATTAATCGACGTACTATCCAAGTCTTGGACGAGAGTAACAGTTTTGAATGATATTTCTATCATTAATAAATTTCTTGGCGTATTCTTGAAGACTTCCTAGCCTACCCTAGAGCGTGAAATCGAATTTTGTATTGACCCCAATACAAAACCCATTTCTTAAACCCTCAAATATTTCTTCAACTAAATGAACAGTTTACGTGGTTTATGATGAAAGTCATAATAAAAGCATTGGAATAATGAAAATCATGGGTATATGAAGTATTAGTAAGTTTTATGATGAGTTATGTTGGTTGGTATGTGAAAACATGAAAGTTTCTTAGAAATCACAAAGAGTTGAAAATCAGATTTTGGTGAAAAACGTAACATGAAATTCAATTGACCATATCTCCTATTATATTTTGAATTTTTGAGTATGGTCAAGTTCTAGAGTTAGATCTATGAGTTACCTAACTAATTCAAGTGGAATTACTGGAAAAGGTGTTGTAGATTTTTGTGTGGACTGATTTTAGCAAATGAGGCCAAAGCTGTAAATTTCGAAAATGCTACTGCCCAGAAACTTTAAGGGACTGTTTCGGCCACTTAAATTATGAGAAAAATTCTGGCCTTTTGGGACATGAAAGTATATGGTATAAAGTACCTCCTGTCCAAAAATGAGCTCATTCTGACTTAAAATGAGCAAGTTATGACTATTTCAATATTTAGGTTTTTCCGACGAAAAACGCTATAACCGGAGTTCTATAACTCCGATGACCATGAAATTTAAACTAGAAGCTCACGTTAACATGTGTAAGATTCTGCCAAGATTTGGGAATTTTTGGAGTTATTCTTGAGGTAGCTAATTTCTTAAGGAATTAATTGGAAATTGATTTTTGAAAAATAGTAAATGAATTTTAAAAATTCCGAGAAAAATATATTTTCATTATGGGACTATATTATGCTAAATCCCAGAAAAGAAATATTTTTGGGACTGATTTGGTATTTTTCATGAAAATAGTTTAGTTACGAACATATGAGTTAAATATGTTATGTGAAGTAACAAAGTTGAAAATAGGATTTTATGGCTAGAGAATCCTATATAGAGTATATGCATATTTTTCGATGAGGGTTTGATCATTGGTGATGATATCTTATGAGTATGGCATTTTGAATGATTAAATGCATTATATGGTAAAACGTAAACAATTGAGATAAATTGTTTATAAATTTAAGAAGTGATTAAAATATTGTTATAATATTAATGATATTAGATTATGAGATTATTAAGTGATTGAAAACATGGGGATATTCTTGAATCTGGATAAATTATATTATAAATGTTTAATATTTATCCTTTATCTCATTTGATTGATTCTTTATATCATTATCCTCACGCTTATATTATGTTGAAAGTCATACGGGGCTGTAGTGCATAGATGGACTTGATATGATTATGACTGTGGATTGTTCGGTATAATCATAACCAGTAATTGAAAACACAATTATCTTTGGCAGTAGTGCATGGATAATTTGTGGTCGTGATACTTAATGAATATCCCAGCTTCAGTAGTGCGGGGATGATTGACGATGTGGATTAATTATTGAAGTGAGTCTCGTGAATGAAATATTAATTCATGGATGTGTTCAAAGTCATCTCGTGGCTTACGTGCATAGATGGACTTGGTATGATTATGACCGAGGATCATTCGGTATATAATCATAGCAGTAATTGAAAACACAATTATCTTTAGCCGTAGTAGTGCATGGATAATTTGTGGTCGTGATCTTAATGAATATCCTTGGCCGTAGTGGGGATGATTCGATGATATGGATTAATTATTGAGTGAGTCTCAAAGAATGAAATATTAATTCATTGATGTGGTAAAAGTCATCTTTGGTCGTAGTGCATTGATAGACTTGGTATGATTATGACCACGGATTATTCTTAGATAATCATGGCCAGTAATTGAAAAACACGAATATCCTTAGCCGATTAGTGCATGGATAATTCATGGTTGAGATACTATTGTTTGAGTCTCGGCATTATGGGTTTCTGATTGTATATCTTTGGCCTGTAGTGCAAAGATGAATTGTTAATGAATATCTTTGGCGGATTGAGAAGATGAATTTAATATTTTTTACGATAAAGGTATTCAAGGTACCCTCACCTCTTTATCATATCAGGTACGTACCCTAATTTCGAGGGCGAAATTCCATAAGGAGGGGAGATTGTGAAACCCCAGATTTTATCAATAAAAATTTAAATTTTGTTGAAATAATTTTTTTAATATTATGGTGTGAATTTAAGATAATATTATAGTTGTGGGTATTATTTATAAATTTTGTAAAGTATGCAAGTGGTTATATTATATTCGATTGGTCGGGGAATATTTGGTTTAGCAGAAATATTAAAGACAACTACTCAATCATTGGTGGACCCTACAATGTAATTATTATCGATTGAGAAAACGACAAAAATATTTTATTAAAATAACTAGCGGAAGTTTTACCGTTGATCTTTGTTGAACTACCTCAGTAGTAAAAGTACAATAATAAGTGTGGTTGCATAGTAGAAAGACACGGTATTGATTATTGATGCTTATGTGAGAAGTCACTCGGTTTGATTCCATTATTGTCGATTAATAATATGAATTATTATAAGCGATAATGACGCGTTTTGTTTTATTCAGTATTATTAACGTAATAAAAAGCGAAACATCTTTTATATAAAATAGAATACTTTATTAAAGTTATTCATAAATAGAATATATTATATTTTATTATGCATAGTGTTGCATAGTGTTTTTGCATAGTGTTTTGTATAGTATTGCATAGTGTTTGCATAGTAAAAATGTTTTTATATAAATAGAATATATTATATTTTATTTAAAAAAATTTTCTTTAAATATGGCCCGTCGATTAAAGTAAATCAATCTGGACCGTTCATGGATTAGTTCTTATGCATTCCATTTTCCTATAAATGAAGCTCATTCCTTCATTATTTTTCATTTAATTCATTGAAACTCAGAGAGAAAATATATAGAGAAGCTATATAGTAGAGAAAATTATAGAAAAGAAGAAGAGTATTATCGCTACTTCACTACTTCTATATTCAGGTTCTTTACGGTAAGTGGGTGTTATTCTTTCTTCTTGAAGAGAACTTCATTATTCCATTCATTATCATTCTGTTGGAATAACTTTCGTAAAAGTGGCATACCCTATACATAACTCCGATATCTGTGACAACCCTATACTTGGTGAAATCCTTATGTTATTCCATTGCTTATTATTACATTGGAATAACTTTGTATATCTGTGATTTACCCTATACTTGGTGACATTCTTCTATTATACATTGGAACATCCTGCTGCGTGTGTTTTACAGGACCCACCGATTTTATTATTATTCTGTTGGAACATCCCATCGTGTGTTTTACACCGGACTGGTTAAAATCTTTATCATTCTCGTTGGAATATCCTATCGTGTGTTTTTTACGGATGCGGTTCCATCTTTATTATTACATTGGAACATCACGTCGGTGTGAATTTCACGACTGGTTCCGTTATTATTATTCTCGTTGGAATAACTTTTGTACATCACAAGCACCGCATGCATGGTGATTTCTTTTGTTATTCCATTCTTTATTATACCCGGTTGGTTAAAACTTTGACTTCTATACTCCATGAAATTAGTAGAATATCCTTGATATTTGCGTTTCATCCGAAGATCTTTTCATGGAAATATTCTTCCGATCATTATTGAATTTTACTCTACGTAAACAAAGATCATGTTGACAATTTGGACGTTAATAATTCATGGATTAAATAATTCTTGAACTTGTTTTATTGAATTACTATGTCATTGTCATCATCCTCATGTTATATTATGTTATCTTTGGCTTACGCATGCATAGATGAACTTAGTATGATTATGACCGAGGATCATTCGGTATATAATCATGACTTGATATAAATGATGTGACAAAAGTCCTCAAATTGGCTCTGTAATGCGATGATGGATAGTTTTTGGTATGATTATGACCGGGGTGATTCGGTATAGTCATGACCATTGATAATTTGATGAAAATCCTTGGCCAGTGGTACGAGGATGATTAGATGTGGTGGTTTATTATTATTGTCGAGTCTCAAATGATAAAAATTGATAAAACCTTTTAAAACCTAAAAGATAGTAGACTTTATTCTCTACTTGACTCTTTTAATGGATTGCTTATTCCATTGCAGATTAAACTGGTTGTCTATTGTATTTTATCGGTTTAACTTGTTGAAGGCTAATGATAATTTATTCGCATTATCTTAGTCATAATATTTCTTCTTGGGCTAGTTGAGCTCACCTTTCTTTCCTTTGTTTCTTCTTGAAATGAGAACATATCCGGGACGCAGTCGGGGAGCGAAGTAATGGTCGAGGAGGATAGCATTAGTAGTCCTCACTATTCGTGAAATAGTGTGATAATAGTTGTAATGAGGACTCCTTTTGAGTTTGTATAATATCTAGTAGACAATATTTGTATTCAAACTCACAGCTTTTTCGATTATTATACCCTACGAGTTATATTAGTAAGTTGTATTTGAATTTATGTACTATGTAAGTGGCGACCCAAGATGGGTGACGTATACCTAATTTTGGGGGCGTCACGGTTGGTATCGAGCTTAGGGATGATCCTGGCTAAGAGGTGAGAATAGTACTAGAGGGGAGAGAGGGGAATACCTTCGCTAGAATGACCTACCTAAGTTTATGTCTTTATTTTATTGGTCAATCGTAATATAGGGATAATTTGTTACATGTCAATTAACCCTTATTTTGTGACAAGTGTTTGAGAATGGCATCCGAAAATGCTTTGAGATAAGCAATGAAGCACATGAGAGTGTTGATTCACTCAAACAAAAGGTAACGACCAACAACACGATAATAATCATCTATTGGTGGCAACGGCTATCGAACAATGATAACCATCGGGGAAATTATCATGCTAAGAATGGTAACCACTTGGTGGTAATCATGGCAAAGATAATAGAAGTGGAAATTTCAAGAAGAGAAGGTCATTTAGCTCGATTTTGTCGTATAGTGAAGTCAAGTCCATTTGGGATAGTGGCACCAAAGGCGGATACGGACAAAACAAAGCTCGGTGGGTTTCGGGAAGGCGTTTTTCGTGACTTCTCAAAAAGTGGGTAACCCGAACGAAGTTAGCGCGGGTTAGTTAATTATAAATTTTTACAAGTCTATACCTTATTAGATACCGGTTCTACCCATTCTTTTATCTCTCTTGCTTGCGTTCAACGTTTAAATTTGACTCCGGAGAAATTAGACTTTGATTTATCTATTGAAACTTCGTTGGGAGAAACCTTCGTTACCTCCACTGTTTATTAATCTTGTTGTTTCAAATTAAACACTTTCACGTTACTGTCGATCTTATCTCTTTGAAAATACTTGCCTTTGAGGTAATTTTTGAAAACGATTGATTAACTACTCATTATTCTTTTTGTAAGGTTGTTAGCTTTCATATTCGTAACCAAATCCTAAAGTTAATCACTGTTATATCAAGCCATAAGTAAAGAGCCCGATCCTTTCGTTGTTGACTTCCTTGTGTGGAATGCACCGAAGCCAGACTTTCTGTAGGCGACGTCGTGATGAAGATGGCAAGTTGATAGGTATCATTGTGAGGTCTTATCAAAAGTTTAAGGGATAGAAGTCACGATTGGTATTAATCGACGTCTTATCCAAGTCTTGGGACGAGAGTAATGATTTTGAATGATATTTCTATCATTAATAAATTTCTTGGCGTATTCTTGAAGACTTCCTAGCCTACCCTAGGCGTGAAATCGAATTTTGTATTGACCCCAATACAAAACCCATTTCTTAAACCCTCAAATATTTCTTCAACTAAAATGAACAGTTTACGTGGTTTATGATGAAAGTCATAATAAAAGCATTGGAATAATGAAAATCATGGGTATATGAAGTATTAGTAAGTTTTATGATGAGTTATGTTGGTTGGTATGTGAAAACATGAAAGTTTCTTAGAAATCACAAAGAGTTGAAAATCAGATTTTGGTGAAAAACGTAACATGAAATTCAATTGACCATATCTCCTATTATATTTTGAATTTTTGAGTATGGTCAAGTTCTAGAGTTAGATCTATGAGTTACCTAACTAATTCAAGTGGAATTACTGGAAAAGGTGTTGTAGATTTTTGTGTGGACTGATTTTAGCAAATGAGGCCAAAGCTGTAAATTTCGAAAATGCTACTGCCCAGAAACTTTAAGGGACTGTTTCGGCCACTTAAATTATGAGAAAAATTCTGGCCTTTTGGGACATGAAAGTATATGGTATAAAGTACCTCCTGTCCAAAAATGAGCTCATTCTGACTTAAAATGAGCAAGTTATGACTATTTCAATATTTAGGTTTTTATTTAAAAACGCTATAACCGGGAGTTCTATAACTCCGATGACCATGAAATTTAAACTAGAAGCTCACGTTAACATGTGTAAGATTCTGCCAAGATTTGGGAATTTTGGAGTTATTCTTGAGGTAGCTAATTTCTTAAGGAATTAATTAGAAATTGATTTTTGAAAAATAGTAAATGAATTTTAAAATTCGAGAAAATATATTTTCATTATGGGACTATATTATGCTAAATCCCAGAAAAGAAATATTTTTGGGACTGATTTGGTATTTTCATGAAAATAGTTTAATTACGAACATATGAGTTAAATATGTTATGTGAAGTAATGAAAAGTTGAAAATAGGATTTTATGGCTAGAGAATCCTATATAGAGTATATGCATATTTTTTTGATGAGGATTTGATAATTGGTGATGATATCTTATGAGTATGGCATTTTGAATGATTAAATGCATTATATGGTAAAGCGTAAACAATTGAGATAAATTGTTTATAAATTTAAAAAGTGATTAAAATATTGTTATAATATTAATGATATTAGATTATGAGATTATTAAGTGATTGAAAACATGGGGATATTCTTGAATCTGGATAAATTATATTATAAATGTTTAATATTTATCCTTTATCTCATTTGATTGATTCTTTATATCATTATCCTCACGCTTATATTATGTTGAAAGTCATCTACATGGGCTTGTAGTGCATAGATGGACTTGGTATGATTATGACCGAGGATTGTTCGTATATAATCATAATCAGTAATTGAAAAACACAATTATCTTTGGGCAGTAGTGCATGGATAATTTGTGGTCGTGATACTTAATGAATATCCTTAGCAGCAGTAGTGCGAGGGGACGATTGACGATGTGGATTAATTATTGATTTGAGTCTCAAAGAATGAAATATTAATTCATGGATGTGTTCAAAGTCATCTGTGGCTTACGTGCATAGATGGACTTGGTATGATTATGACTAGGGATCATTCGGTATAATCATAACCGTAATTGAAAACACAATTATCTTTGGCCATAGTGCATGGATAATTTGTGGTTGTGATACTAATAATGTCATTATTTTTTATTTGGACAAATATACCCTTAACAATTCATGTTGTGGTTTTCCACCCTATTTAAATAATAAGGGTACTACTGTCCAAAACAAAAAACTGTCTTTGTCCCAATATTTTTTTATAAGTGTCTTAGAATTAGTTACTCATATTCTAATTTGCAGAAAATTGGTTTATAATTCCTTGCTCTTTTCTTTGTAAGCAAATCTGATAATGTTTCGAGAGTATGATGCCTCCACTGAATAACAATTCCTTCTTTGGCCAACTAAATATGTAACAACCCCAAAATAGGTCCATTCCATCCAACCCATTCTGAGTCGCCAAATACATGGTACGAAAAATAACTACAACTTTATTACAACAATTGTCGTGCAAAATACAACAACACATATGCTGTGAGTTTGGATACAAATATATACCAAATCAGTAGACGTCACAATGACACCTTACATAAAGGTATAGTCAAAAGCTGCTTTTAGAAATTAGAATCTTTGGGAAGTGCTCAAGGAAACCTTCGTACATGGGAGGCCATGCTTTTAGGTTATGGTAGATATCATATGGCCACGTAATTATCCTTGGTTGACCCAATAAACCCCAAAGAAAAAGCGAGAAGATTACTATCATATTCTTCCCAATGGTGAGTCTTCTCTTGACATATCATTATCTCCACTTTGTCTCTAATTGGGTATTATACTCCAAACAAACACCAAGATTATATAGGTAGTGCTTGTAAATATACTCAGCAAGTGGATGAGCACAACCATGTCTTATGATGACACGAGGTTGTATGTCATTAGACATCTTGTATGATAGTGGCAAAACACCCTTCCAAGTTAAATTCACCTCACCCTCAACATCTATAGACCACCATTCTATTCCCTCGCTATCCCCCGCTCGACCCAAAGGCCCATTTACACTTTTATTACCGAAAGAAATTGTGAAACAAAAGGGTGAGCACAACTAGCTCAGTAAAGAATATTATGACTAAAGATAAATAAATTATCAATAGTCTTCATCAGTAATAAATCAGAGATTTAGAACATATGGTAGATGATAAAACTTTTCAACCATAGTTGCAGCGGAACGAGCAATCCATTAGAAGAGTCAAATAGACAATAAAGTCTATTGTCTTCTCCACGTTAAAAGTCTACCATCAATATTTTATCCCTGTAACATCAATCAACAGTTCCTTTCCACAATCATATGAATAACTCATAATCATAATTGTGATTCTAAATTCCTCTTCCCATCCAGGACGAAGATAATTTTCATCACCGTCTTTTACCGAAACATCAAATATCATGGTTATACCAAATCACGATTCTGCTCATAATCATACTAATAAATTCATCTTGCACCACGGGCCAAAGATATTCATCAACAGATTCATCTTTTTACTACACGGTGCTAAAGATATTCAACAACAAAAGTCATCTTTGCATTCACGAGCCAAAGATATTCATCAATAATTCATCTTTACACTACAGGCTAAAGATATTCAACAACAAGTCATCTTTGCATTACGAGCCAAAGATATTCATCAATAATTTATCTTTGCACTACAAAGCTAAAGATATTCAACAACAGTCAGTCATCTGCATTACGAGCCAAAGATATTCATCAATAATACATCTTTGCACTACAAAAGCAAAGATATTCAACAATGTGTCATCTTTGCATTCACGAGCCAAAGATATTCATCGATAATTCATCTTTGCAATTTTCTGGTAAAGATATTCAACAACAGTCATCTTTGCATTACGAGCAAAAGATATTCATGTATCAAAGAAATACATAATCATTTCATTTCGAAGTTATATAACAATAATTATAACCATGTTGATCAATTCACCTTTTGACTTAAGCTAAAAATATTCAATTGTAAATTCAATGGTCATGATCATACCAATCAACAATTCAACTTTTGCACCATCGGCCAAAGAGAACCTATGGTCACGATCATACCAATAATCTACCCATCTTTACACTCAAGTCAAAGAGAAATATCATCATTAGGGTTATAAGAATGTTATATAAAACAATATAATCAAAACATGGTTTTAATTTCAAAAGTAAGATTCATAAATCAACGATAATTTAGTCGGAGAAGAAACCAATTTGTCGTGAATAGTACCCGTATTAAATACATAGTACCGTATATGCAAGATAAGAATTTCTCGATATGAAAAGATAAAGTTTCATAATAAAATTCATATCCATATTTATAACACCTTAATCCAAATGTTATAAATCACTTAAAAATCTCATAATCTAATATTATTAATATTACAATAATATTTTAATCATTTCTAAAACTTATAAACAATTTAATTAAATTATTTACACTTTACTAATTAATGCATTTAATCATCATAAAATGCCAAACTTATAAGATTTCATCACCAATAACCAAAACCCTCATCAAAAATCTGCATATACCTCATATATGGTTCTCAAGCCATAAAATCATATTTTCCAATTTTCTTACTTCACATAACATATTTAATTCATTTACTCATAACTAGAATATTTTCATGAAAAATACCAAATCAGTTCCAAAAATATTTCTTTTCTGGGATTTAGCATAACATAGTCCCATATTGAACATATATTTTTCTCAAAATTTTAAAAATTCATTTACTATTTTTCATATGGCCAAAACCACCGAATATTTAAACATTTATCATAAATAATACTTTTGTCCAAAAATTCTGAAATTAATACGGTATACTGATATTATATAGATGTACTCCCAATAAAAATTTCATCAATTTTGGAGTTAACCACAAGGAGTTATAAATAGTTACTTTTAAAATAGTCTTTTCTCATAAAATCCATAACTCCCAATCTATACATCCAAAAATCGCCATTTTTGGACACACTCTATAAAACTCATCAAAATATCATTTCAAATTTTTCCAGAATTTTTGAAGGTTCAGAAAAATTTCGAAACTAAAAACATAATAACCCTTAAAATCCCTTACTATCCCTTACCTCAAAAAAGAAAGATCTTGATTGGAATAATATATTTGAATCGAACTTGCACCGTATAGCAATACTCAAAGTATACTCAAAATACTCACAAGAATACGCCGATAATATAGAGAGAGGAAAACTTCAGTTTTCGGTGTGATTTTCAATTCTAACCCAAGACCCTATTTATAGAAATTGCTTAGAACACCAAAGCGAAAATTGAATATAATAATAATATTATTATCAAATTTCAAGCCCACCTCTAGACATTTGAAATCAGCTGATTTTGCACATGTTTAATGAGGCCACAAAATATAAAAAACGTTTTATTAATAAAATAAATAAAACTTCCAAAAATCAATTATTTGAACTTCGAACTTCAATAATTCATAATAAATAGTCCTTTTATCAGAAAATTTGAATCACTTGAGTTTTATAGGAAATTCAATTCTCTCCAACTTTGCGTAAGAAAGTTTTTCCAAATTCAAAGTAAAATTCCGAAATCCACAAAGCAGGCGATTTTACTGTTTATAATTAAATTTCAGTCAAGAAATGGGGTCCACCGACACACAAAACATGTGTTAATCATTTAATGCAATAAAAATACTCTTCCTCCTCATATACTCATATATCCCACATTCATTGTAAAAATATCATAGTTAATATATTATTAAAATAATATATTTAAATAAATTATTTTATCAGAAAAAGATAAAATATTAATTTTCAACAATTGTCATTTTAAAAATTTTCTCCATCTATATCCACATAAAATTAATATTTTTCTAATCATATAAATCAATAATTAATTATTCACAAATAATATTACAAAATCACAATATTGACAACTGTGCGGTTCGGGAAAGAGAGGGCTTTCAATAAGAATTTCTTCTTCTTGGTAGTTGCAATTAGATGACCAAACCTCTCCTTAGATGTAACTTTCTAGACATTGCCAATAATGTTATCTAATAATATTATTCAGATAATATGAATTATTGCTTCGATAATGAAAGATCTTGTGTAATGATAATTATTGAAACAACGGTAATATAAAATATCAACGCTTGAAGAATTATTAACTCAATAAAATCAATAAAGTAATTATCAGTAACCATTATTGAGTAGTGCCTAAAAAAAAAAAATTATCATGCTTCATGAATAGTACTCGTGAATAGTAACTTCGTGAATAAGTAACTCATGAATAAGAACTTCGTGAATAGTAACTCATGAATAAGAACTCGTGAATAGTAACTCATGAATAAGTAACTCATGAATAGTAATTAAAAAATTGAATACTTTTATTTCATAAAATTTGAGGGTCTTACAAAATACATGATTTAGTAATGTATGAACATCGATAACATATCTTATGAAAATCATTCAGGATAATATATTATATATATATATATATATATATATATATATATGTGTGTGGTGTATATGTGAAGAACAAATTTGATAAGCTTGATCATCGCAGATTAACATAGTAAGCTTCTCTATGTTAATTTGAGCTATAATATGCTTATTATCTATTTCTCCAAATTATGTAGAATTCTTATTAGATATATAACTTGTGTTTTAGTTTTACTTGCACATAACTCAATCAATTTGTACATATATCCTTTTCATTACATTTTGTTATCAATTTTCAAGTAGTTGATTTAATTTGTTGATATAACGATTCATTTCAATTTTTGCAGTCTTGGGATGATATTGCTACTAAATGGAAACGTGTTCATTCAACAACAAGTCGAGGGTGGAGAAAAGTTAACAGGGTTATGTGTATTTTATAATTCTTAAATCGTATTCAAGTAATCACGTGTCAATTGTTTCGTTCTTGCGATACTACTAACATTTTGCTTTCTCTTATAAATAACAGATTTTTGTTACAAACAATATTTGTGGACGTTGCCGATGGATAGCCTTTCTTTTCAAAGGTTTATGTACCGAAGACATGGTAGAGCTTGACAGATCTACAAGGTAAATGTGTTATTATATGTATTTTTAAGAACATAGTTTATTAAAAGTGGTAATATTTTTTGGTAGATGATTGGAAAATAAATTGTTGTAAAATCATTTTTTTGGGTACATTTGGATGTTGTTTATTATGGTTGATCAGGCATTCAGAGCTTTGTTTGTTTATTTGACATGATTAATGCAATTTCTATAATGTCCAAGTTCTCTTTTTGATAAAAGGTTTGCAGGTTTGTATGGAGCAGTAAATATCTTATTTTTCGTAAACTAATTTACTAACTTTGTTGTTTATGGGTTTGCTAAAGTAATTGTATCTGGTGTTTTCATTTGTTTTGTTCTTGGCTAAATTATTGAAAGTAAACCAGATCTTTGATATGTCTAGCTGTGCTATGATTTCTTCTTTTATATCTACTTGGGTTAATTCTGGGAACATGTATTCATGCTTTGGAATTGAATTTGGAGCAGAACTTTTCTTAGTTTTGAATTCAGATTTCAGTTAAGATGCGAGGGCATGGTTTTGTATCTACATGTTGTTTTCATGCTTTTGGTGGTTTGTTTTCTCATAGGGTAGGTTTAGATCTCAGCTAAATTTTCTCAATAGTGGTGACGACAAGAGACTATATTTTGCTAGGTGCTGTCAATTTAATGTTTTAGGTAAATACTGAGCATGTAGCGAATTTTTTGAGATACAAATGGGTTTACCTTATGCTAGATATTGAGAATTGCAAAGCTAAAGTAATGTTCTAACTACTGAATTTTTGTTTCTCTGTCACTTTCTGATAATTTGTTATTCTAATTTTGGGTGTATTTTCTTGGTTTCATAGTATTGTGGATTTTTTCAAAGAGATTCCTCAGTTTATAGTTGCTAAGTGGTTGCAAGTTCATGTGAGTGAGTGACTATATACATTTGGATATTTCAATTTTGTGACATGACTCCTTTTTACTTTTATTCAAGTATTTTACTACATTTACGGGGTTATATGTAGACTTATAAATTTAATTTTGCGATGGGGGAAGGGGTTAGTAAGCTAAAGAGGATCGTTTACATTCTACTTTCTGGAATCTGTTTTCATTCTACTTTTAGTTTCTCCTTTTCAATATGACACATCATATTTTTGTTTTGAACTTCCACTCTTATCTTTTAGCTTGGCTCATGTGAGTGAGTGATTCTATACATTTGGATATTTCAATTTTGTAACACGACTCCTTTTTACTTTTATTCAAGTATTTTACTACATTTACGGGGTTATATGTAGACTTATAAATTTAATTTTGCGATGGGGGGAGGGGTTAGTAAGTTAATGAGGATCGTTTACATTCTACTTTCTGGAATCTGTTTTCATTCTACTTTCAGTTTCTCCTTTTCAATATGACACATCATATTTTTGTTTTGAACTTCCACTCTTATCTTTTAGCTTGGCAATGAACCTGTAATTGTATATTTGTTTAGTTTAAGATTTTATATCGTATTTCATTTGTCGACAGAACTCATGATGTGTTTATATCTCGCCATGTTACTTGGAATTTTGGTTGCCACAATATTTTTTGTTGGTCTCACCGTTAGTATTACATTTACTCTCACTATATCATTCCACTTTTATGTTTATTAGACATTTTTTTGGTATTGCCACAATATTTTTTGTTGGTCTCACATGTTAGTATTACTATATCTTTCCACTTTTATGCTTATTAGATAGATTTGTTATTTATCCATGTAATTGATGCAATAATTTCCTTATTTAATTCACGACTCTTACATGGTGACATGTTCATATATGATGAATGTGATGTTGTTGATCTTATTTAGTTTCGGTCTTATATAAGGCGTGCTTTCTTGGATGATGAGCGTGGAGGAAGAGTTTGAGAAGGATAAAGAGGAGATGTTAAATGAGGAAAATCCAGAACCGAAAAGCTCGTTCTACTCCTGGGTCGGGGTCAATGGACTCATGTACAAAAAAAGAGAGGCTTACCTTCTTGGATCTTTGGAAGAGCATGAGAATGCTAAAAAGAAGAGGAAGAAACTCTTAAGAAGAGGAAGGATGCACATCTTCGTAATGTGATCATATCTCGAGAAGGTGGATAAAAAGGTCGGTCCATTTTGGTTATAGGGTTTATTAGGTGCATTACGCTATAATTTAGATGATAAATCAAGTAATCGAAATGCAGACATTGCACATGTACACAATTCATTAACTCTGTTTATTACCTAATATGTGGTGTTTGTAATGGTATATGGCGGTGAGAAGCTACACACAAAGACATTGCCTTATCCATACACATCAAAGGAAGTTTTGAAGCAGAGCATCCGGATATCTATTGGTCCCGAATTCAACCTCAGAATCGCAATTGGAGCTCTTAATCGTCCGTAAGTGTGTTCCACATTAGACTTTTACCTCCATTTGTTATATATATTCGCTAGAATGTTTTGGTTTTCATCCTCACTATGACACAAGGATTAGTGCAATATGGTTGCAAAGGCTACTCGACTTTGTTTGTGATTCATATGGTGGTGAAGAAATCGGTGTAATCATAAAACCAATCAAATATGAAGATGTGGATCCTCATGGAGAAGCGAGAGGAGCATAAGCGGGGTGGGAAGAAAGAAGAGTGGGAATAGCGGAAGAACAAGAATTGGGGCGAGAATGTCAAAAGATTGATACAAAGTGATAAAAGCGAACCGCATAAGTGAGTAACAAAAGAAGTCTCAGCAAAGCGGTGAAAAAAGATTATTGTTTTTATCCATTTAGAATTTATATGGGTCCTGTTTTTCCCTTTTAGTCAATTATGTATAATATATATATTTCTGGCGATTCTATGAATGCCAAAGGAGAACTCTATATATATTTTTTCATTTTGTTTCTTCGTCGTTATGTTTTTTATAGGAGAATTTGTCAAATTGAGAAAAGTGTATTTGTTAATTAGGAGATAAGGTATCAAGAAGAGGCTTTTTGTTAGGTTTCTTTGTTAGAAAAGGAGATAATTTGAATTCAAATTTTATGGCATTTATTTATACGATACAATTTTGTTGGGACAATGGCCAGCATTTTACCAAATCCTACAGGAACATTTCCTCTTTTTATTTATTTGTATCAAAACAACAAAGGTGTTAATTAGTAGTATTTCATAGTTAATTTATAATTGTTAGTAGTAGTGGAGGTGTGGAGGAGTGCTTTTAAATGTTCTTAAAGAAAATATGAAGGTCATTGGCATTGAGATTGTTTCGAATTTAATAAATGTAGTTAACTGGCCTAGGTCAATTTTATTGTTGAGTGAATGTGAATGTTGGTTTTAGTTGTTTCCTTAACAAATTCATTTTTTTTTGCCAGTCTCGATTTGTAAATAATGAGCATGTAGATACTCTTTAATCATTGTAAGTCACATTTTTTATTTAGATTCATCTTTAAGTATTAAATAATTACACAAGCATTCATAGTGCCGGAGACACGAGTTAACCCTAGTTTCAAAATATAATTAGTAGATGATGAACACCATACATGATGCTGGGGTCTAGTGATTGTAACTAATGAATACCATATAATTTTATTTTTGTCATCATAGTATTATTAGAAGACCAAAGATGAAATAGATAAAATTTAGGAAAATCTTACTTACATCTAGAAATAATACATACATAATTTTAAGTTTTTGTCCATTATGTTGGGGAATAGACCTCTCAAATTTGTGATTCATAATTAATTAATATATATATTACCACTAGGTTACTTCAAAGCTAATCATGCATTATTAACATGAAAAAGTTTTAGGCCTTATTTTCTTACAAATTTTAATGTCAATCAAACACTTGTAATAAATATAAGTCTTCATTTTTTTTTTCTTTCACTTTATTTTACTTCATTTTTTCTCGAGTTCATTTTCTTACACGATATTCTTGACATCTAAACAAAACTTGAAACCTGTAAATGAAAAAAAAATATACCCTACTAGTTTCCTTATACTACCTCCGTCCCATAATAAGTGTTTTTTAGCTTAAATCACACATACTAATACACAAAATAAAATGGCAAAAATACTCTTAATATATTTTCTTTGAAGTTGAAGAGTTAATGAGTGTCATTTAATTGTAGTGATGGTAAGATGCAATAAATACCATTGACTGCATAAGGGCAAATATGAGAAAATATTGCAAAAATTGTATTGGAGTTCTAACACATCACTTATTTTGGAAAAAAATATTAAGCCTAAAAAAATACTTATTGTGGGACGGAGGTAGTATTATTATTATTATTATTACTCCCTCAATTCCTAAAAAAAATTGTCGTTTTAGAAGAAAAAATTTGTTCCAAAATGTTTGTCGTTTATAACTTTCGAGGAGAATAAATTATTTATTTTCCTATATTACCCCTACCTTCTCTCATTGTACGAAGAAATTCTCTCTTGTATTAATAGTTTTCAACTGGGGTAGTGATGAAATTTTAAACAAATTTTACTTGGTAAATGATACTTTCTTAATTCATGTGCAAAAACCTTAAAACGACAATCTTTTAGAAATGGAGGTTGTATTATTTAAAAATTGCAAACGGATAGGATAGGAGAGAGCAGATCCTCTGTCCCCAAATTCTCTGTCCCCTTTGTGTCCCCCACTTAAATTTTGACACGTGCTCTTTTATTTAATTTTAAAATTAATTAGTATTAAATAAGAGATTAAGAATCAAAATTTAAGTTGAGGGATACAAGGAGACACGAAAATTGGGATCTGCTCTCAGGATAGGATGGCTAAAATATGAGCTTACATTTTTCTATTCGAAAATTGGAAATGTGGTTGACTTTGAATTTGCTCTCTTTCCTTTTTATTCACAGACATGGTCAAATTTGGCCCAAAATAGTGTGTGATTTATGATTGGCGACTTGGGCCTCAGAGGCCTTTGTGGTCGATAACTTGATGCAGTAGTAGGCCTAGTTGCATGGGCTACCTGAGTTGAGATAAGAAAGGGCATCTTCTTCTCATGATTGGAAGAGTTCGGTTTAGCGCAGTTTCTCACAACGTACCAAAATATATCACTGAAACTTTTTTTTTTATATTAAAAAAGCCCCATTATTTTGAAAATTTTCTTACAGCTAATTGTAAATACTTGTAATAATAATTTTAAAAGAATGTGATGCTCAATACTTGTAATAATTTTATACTTTGTATACTTATAAATAGATATTATACATGCATATTCTATATATATTTGGCCCTATACGAACATACATTAAAATTTCAATACCAATAAATATGTAAAAACATTAATAAATAATTTTTAATATGTTAATGCTATGAGGAATTTAGGAAATATGTACTAATTAATTCTTATATTAATTTCCTAGATAGTATTAGTAGGTAAAATTAATTAATATAGCATATAATATAAGTAATATATTTTATTATTTAAAATAAATTAATAAATAAATCGACACTCCGAATCACCCAACTGAATACTTTTGAGTCTAGTTCGCTTTATAGACTAGAAGAATCCTTCCTTCTTAGCTCTGTAAGATTCATGACCTAACCTTCTACATGGAGGAGAATAATGATAATATTGTTCGAATCGAAATGTGTAATGTTAGTGCTTGAACTACACTTAAATTTTATTAAATCTACATGTAATCGAGTAATATGATTCATTTGTACTTATATTGTTATATAAGAATAAAATACACAAACATCACAAGTCTCTCCGCCTATTGTTCTCGACATCCGATTAATTTTCACCTTGACCCATATGTTACATGCCTTCACTTTACCTCAAGTACATGTGTCTAACACTCAAATAAGATTATGGTGTTGGACACTTCATTTTAGTGTAAAACTAGATACAAACCAGCGCTTTGCGACGGGATTATTCAATTTTTTAATAATAATTGTGTACGTACAATTAATAAATTAAAAAATAATAAAAAGATGGTAAATTGTTGTGGGATGATCAAATTTTACATGAAAAACAAATGAATATACATTATAGGGGATAGTGGTGAGAGTTTCTTGATTCATGCATTACACTCTAAGTATGTGACTATTGTTTCTGAGTGTGAAAAGAGTGTGCATGGGACATATGTAGTATAGCGTGTAAATGTTATTGAGGACAATGCAGCAAAAAAACACCAGAAAGTTAAGCCTCCACATCATCTGCAAAAGAGAAGTGATGCCACCAGAAGCATAAAAGAAGAGAACTTGGAATAAAATATAAAGGTCTAAAAAGAAACCATGTAACTCAGTATTGGAAGTTGAAACAACCAAGTTAAAAAGAAAAGTTATGTTGGTATTTTTGGTAATTTTTAAAAAATACCTAAAATGGTTTAAAAAAACAAAACAAAAATTAGGCAATCTAATCTAGAAGATGGGTAATAATAATGCCTCCTTTAAAATACTTCACATATTTCAGACTTAATATTGGGATATACCAATTTATTGAAACGTATTAACAATTGGTTGTTTTCTGCTAGCATAAAATTTTGAGAAACAGGTGTAGCATTTCAGTTTCACAAAATTGCTTTCAGACTATACCCACCTAAAACCAAGTAGCGGTAGTACATGCTACAAACTAACCGCTGTGCAATATTTTAGCAACATCAGAGTTTGATTCAATGGAAAAAGTAAAACATAATAATAGTACACAACAGAAAATTCCAAATAACATCTTGCACATTTACACGCCATCAGCAATGCCCCTCAAAGAATCAGAGGCGCTTGAGAAGGAACACCATATTGTCATAGATCAGTGCAGCAACAGCTGCACCCAATCAGTATACTGCTTGTCCAAAGTGCTGCCAAATGAGTATTCAGGGTTCATCGACCCACCCGTGAAGCGGTGAAGGGGCCTGATCATTTGACTATAAACCCTATAAAGTCCAAATATCGGAAATAAACTTGTAAACCAATGCAAATATCAAATTTTAATTTTCTCAAAGACAAACTACCGAGAACAATATATCAAATTTCCTAACCTTCAACAAAGGCCTAGGACTGCTGAATCCTGTCAAGTTTACATTACCAGTGCATTTTGAGTAAAAGACTGGCTTGAGTTGTGGGAAATAAAATATCGGCTTCAATTTAGTATTCTCTTCTTGTCCTCTGTATATTACAACAGTTTCTGGGTAGAAGGATCAGAGGTCGCAACCTCTGCATACATGTCTGCTATTGCTTTGGCAAAGTACGCCTTCGCTTGAGGTCTCTTGATCTAGAAGAAAAGGCACACGAGAGTGAAAACTTGTTATTTTTTATTAAACCGAAACATATTATATGACTGTCAGGTCTTACAAAACTCTGACACTCACCTTAAATGTTGGTGTGAGCAGACCATTCTCCAAAGTAAAAGGTTCAAGCACCAAAGTCACAGCTTTAGCAAATTCAAAGTCTCTCAGCTGCAGTGTATTATGTCATTTGTTAGGGTAAAACAATGATTTGAAAGCATAATTGCAAAAAAATCTATCAGAGAAATAAGAGTACCTGAGCTTCTCTTCCAATCAAGGTCCATATCGCCCAAGACAAAGACCTTTGCTCTGGGGTCATTGCACAGTTGTTCTAAATTTTCAGACTACATCCGCAGATAAGACAAAAATTATGTCAAGATGGTTAAAAGAGTCGATGTGCTTTAACAACTTTAAGTTTGTGAAGTTAACAACTTTAAGTTTGTGAGGTTTAAGCTGAGTTTACCTCAAGGCCTTCAAAGAAGCAATTTCAAGCTTTAAACACATCCGGATCTATCGAGACCATAGCAACCAAAGAGGAGTTCAGTCACACCGCCAACAAAACAATTGAGCAATCGGCCTTTATCACACCAGATGCATGTGGGAAAGAAAGCAGGGTTTTCAAACACAATTCTTACCACATATACAAAACACTTTGCAACAAACTTCAGACTTAGCATATACATTTTCAATTTTCTCAGAGCTACGATTCTCCCCGTGCCAACTTGAAAATGTTCTTCTTCTTCTATCACAAAGGTAACAGACTACGCTCAAATGATGATTCTTATTAACAGTTAATAACTCATAAGCAATCATAGTCATCATCAATTCCTTCAAGGTCTATTGCTAACTTTATTGTGCTCTCACCTGTCAATGATCTTTAAGCGGCCTCCAGGTAGCCATAACCCTATGTCTCCAATATGAAACCATACATCTTCATCAATTACTTCTCTTCTGAAATTTTTGACTGCATAATCAGATGTACTCAACTTTAATAAAGTCGCAAAGACAACTTTATCTCCAGTGGATTCATTTCTAAATAATTGTCATAATATTAATAATATATGTAAATTTGAAATAGAATATTTATAACATTAGTTGAAAATTTATAGTGGATTCATTTCTAACTAATTGTCATAATTAAATTAAAACTTATTGAAATTTAAGTTTCATAATTTTATTCGGATTAGAATTTCAAGTAAAATTTGTCAATATAAGCTAATATGAAATTCCAATACAAACTTAAATAAAATTAAAATAATTATTTTTTTCATAATCATAACTAAATAAATCTACAATAATTCATTCAAATTGAATATCGCCAAGGAAACAATGCTTGCAGGATCTTTTACATCTAGGGGATGAAAAACCATATCTGAAAGCCCAGAAGCTTTAAGCTTTTCAACAACTTCACTACCATTTTTCTCATTTCTAGCGATTAATATTATTTGTAATTCCATTAGATGCCAGCTTTTGGCATGTCTTAAACCCAATTCATTTGTTCCCCCAAAATCACAATATAAATCAATCATTGAAACTCAATATACAAAAACCTACCTTTTCGGAGGACTTCAAGGCCTTGGAGGTATTATTAACAGTGATACATCCAGGACCCTGAAACCAAAGTTAAAAAATAGTTAAAAGGCAACCATTAAGATGGATAAAAAAGATACCTAGCATATTACAATCCATGAATGAGTGTCAAAAACCAAAATATAATTCATGAATGCCAAATGACAATTTAAAAGGAAAATAAGATTGTTTACTGCGTTAGGCCTTGGTAGAAATACTTTCTGTTCCTGCAATCAATTGGTGGTTATGAAGTTGCTAATCAACATAAAACAACTATTTCCCTCATGTTGTAATTCACAAGTAAACTGGAAATATTCTTGGATCTCTCATTGCTTGCTATTACTCACATTAGTAGTAATCGCTGAAATATTTACTCATAATATCATTATTTTCTATTTGCAGGGTTCCATGTATGATAAGATGGGAATTTGGTGTCTGGCATAATGCACCCTTGCTGGTAGCTTCACAATTATATTTTTCAGTCAAATAATATGATTACATTTATTGCTTGCAGAAACACATCTCATCTTTTTTTATAGAAAATCCTTTTCTAGCACTCTTGTCATATATTCGTAGAAATGGGAAACCTAGCTCGGGAGTGTTGGAGGGAGGCAAACACACTTCTGTGAGATCATTTCATCATTTCAAATAGAAGAACGACACATTATAACACATGCAGAAACCATAAACCTCCCTTCCTTTAACTGTTAAATCAGTTGTTGAAGCCACACTTTCTTCCTTATTTTACTGAATGGACACAGTTATGATTCCATTAGATTAATTTTAATAGATTGGCCACCATTGTTATCTCTTGCGAAAAGAAAGAAAGAGAAAAACATAAATCTATTGTAAATTATAAGTGATGACTATTTGAATGGTGATTTAGGCTGGTTACAACTCCCAGAAGTGCTTTACTTGAAAATACCGTGATAAAAGTTGTAGGTGAAATAGAAAAGGATAAAATCAAACACTTTGTTGGACATTGTTCTTTGATTAATATATCTACACCAAATAAAAGTTGACATAGCTAAGAAGGCAACTCGGAAAGAAGGGAAAGATATACCTGCAAGAAATGTGGTAGCTAAAAGAAGGGACATATGATTGCATTTTAGACATTGACGCCATAGATTTCTTGATGCAAGAGACTTAAGCTTTGCCTCTTCTGGTAATGGACAAGGATTTAACCTTTTGAAGTCATAACAGGTCATGTTACTATGCCAAGGGACCTTGCAGTTGACACAGAAAAGACCACGACATTTAGTGCATATTCATCCAACAATACCATCTCAATGTTGTTTATGTAGTCTGCTTTGTTGAAACTTGGCATATTCTAGAGTCGAGTATCCTTACTTTAATCTTCCATGTCGAATTGTTGTGTATTGAGTTGGTATTTATAGCCATAATATCATAAATTAGTATTTTTTTTAGGATATAATTAAGTAGTGATTTAGGGGATTACAAAGGATAATATCATAATTAAATTACAAAGGATAATATCGAAATAGTTGATATAAATCTATAAACTGTTTAGATTTCCATATTACCATCAAATATCTACCACTGCAATAAATTAAGAGATAACAAAACAGATGAATTTCAAAAGGAAAACTTACTTTCAAATCACGATATAAATCAAACTACTTGCAAAATAAGCAGTTCAGTAGTAAATGTAGTAATTTATTTACCAGAAAAACATTGTTTGTGTGTAGAAACGTCTGCCCTCCTTCTCCTTCTCTCATTTAACCGTACTGTGAAATCAAAGTTGTTAAAATATCAAACAGATAAGCAGAGCACCAATCTAATAGGGAAATTTTTTAAAAAAAAAGGAAACACAATTCCAATAACAATAAATCAAAACCTTGTCCAAGAAATCTTCTGCGTCATACATCGTTGAATCTCCAGTCAGAGTTATCTCCAAATGTGTTAGGGCTCAATTTACCCAAATTATCAAAGAAATAGCATTTGCAAGAGGCGCCAGGGGAACAAATCGTACTATAAATCATCTAGTGAAGTATAAAATAACAAATGTAAAAAAAAAAGAAGAATAAATTATATTATATATTAGATATATAATTATATACGCAAAATAAGAAGAGAAAACCTTGGGCTTGCTTGAAATCCGTGACTCAATACAAAAAGATTTTCCCCTTTCTTCTGTTTCGTCTTGTTGTTGATGAAATTTCAAACAAAGCGCTAATTATTGTCGTGGTATGCTTCTTCCTTGGGTTCGCTTCATCATTTGGGGCTAATCCTTCTTCGTCGTTTGAATGAATTTGAATGCCAAAGTCGAAGATATGATAGAGGGGCACTGTTGTGAAGGGTATTTTTGTAAAGTATATTTAGGAGCATTAATTAGGATGAACATGTGTTGAATTTGTAGAAGGAAAGATGTCAAATTAGTGTCATGTACTGTGATTTAGTATATACTAGATACAAACCCGCGCGTTGCGGCGGGATTTTTCAATTTTTTAATAATAAATGTGTACGTACAATTAATAAATTAAAATATAATAAAAAGATGGTAAATTGTTGTGCGATAATCAAATTTTACACAGAAAAACAAATGAATATACATTGTAGGGGATAGTGGTGAGAGTTTACTGGTTTGTGCATTACACTCTTAAGTATGTGACTATTGCCGGTTTGTGCATTACACTTATGTGACTATTGTTTCTGAGTGTGAAAAGAGTGTGCATGGGGCATATGTAGTATAGCGTGTAAATGTTGTTAAGGACAATGCAGCAAAAAAAACACCAGAAAGTTAAGCCTCCACATCATGTGCAAAAGAGAAGTGATGCCACCAAAAGCATAAAAGCAGTGGAAACACCATCTGACATGAGAGATGAAGCAGCGGCAGCAGCAGTAGGAACAATCCCTGTGGAAACACCTGGTTTTGACAAATGAAGCAACCTAAATGATAATGCAAAACCAAGATAATTAATAACCAGATTAAAAACAGGGTTGTCATTGTTTTCAAGACATGCATGTACAAGCTTCTTCTGGTCGAACTTACTATATAATATTTACTTGAAAAAAATAAGCAATAATTCAAAATCTTGCGACAAAAATCTCTCTCAATGCATTATCAATTCTTTAACATTCCTGCAGGCTGGAATAGTTATATTATCCATTAAATTCTTTCTCTATATCCAAAGTTCAGTGTATCCCTGGCACCTTAGACATGCATGGATTATGGACAGATTATTCTGTTAGACCCTACAACTGGCCCATGACCTAATTATTACCCGAACCCCAAGATTTGAGCTAATCGAATGTCATTTGTATAAAAAAACAAAAACATAGGAAATAAAAATAGCATGAAACAGAACACTTACGGTGCAAGATATTCACAAAATGACGACAGCAACAACTACTTTAGAGTAATTCTCAGAGGATGTAGGGGCAGTCACTTCAACCAGAGTTATGCCCGTGTAACAGGCACAACATCATCAGTCGCATGCAATTGTATCATCTTATTAACCGAAGAGGCTGTGACAGTAATCTGAGCACCTCTTTGAAAATGGAAAGAAAATCCAACTCTCAACAACTCATGGTGTAACTTGTAGCCAAGTGCATAGAATAAGCGGAGAACGTTATTGCTTGCTTTGCTTTCTACCACAGTCCTCACAACAACTGAAATTTGGAGCATTAATTAGGAGCATCAACCATGGTTTCTGTCAGTCACCTGGAGGTCTATGAAGATTATCATTTCCAACATATCACATACATTCCAATAGATCGTATTGGGATATAAGAAATTTATGATGAAGGAAGAAATATATGATGTTATTTCACGGGACTTAATAAAGGGTAGTTTCTTCTTGCCTATAAGGACTCCTTTTGAACTTCTCAGTAACTGATAACATTATCTCTAGGTAATTGTTCCTTCCCTCCGCCTTGGAGTCCAAAATGTCCGGGAGGAAGGCAACAAAGCAGATGGCAGCTGGACCGCACTTCTCTTCCATTACATCCTATGTGGGAAAAAATAGTCATGACTACTTGGTACTTTACTACTTATCAAGTAAATGGAAAATACATTATATATTAACACTATCTAATAAAATCCTTGGCTTTAAATAAAACTTACTTGGCCAGTTAACTCAGTCACTTCGGGAGGTGAAACATTTGTTTCGAGCTACTCAAGAGCAAATGACTCGGTCGCAGAGGCAGATCTTGCTCCTTCATATGGGAATGGGCTATCTCTGTCTGCACCAAATACCAAGATAGTTGGGAAACCTTGCACATTAAACCTGCTCATTAAAGACTGGTAACTCCAACCCATTAGAACATGCTGAATTCAATCAACAATAAAATTGAAAATTTATCATAATGCAACTAATGCATTCTATAGCGTTGGTATATATTTCACATGCAAAGCACAATACAAAGACGACAACTAATAGTTTGGCATAATTGCCTAACGTCAGTAATTTCTCAATAAATTGCTTAAAACCACAACTTGGCAGAATATTATTAATCAAGAAAACCAGTTTACTACCTTGTCGGCATCACAGTCTACATGACCCAGCTTCACCTTGCCCTTCAAGTTATTTGAAGCCTTCTTCCACTCTGGAGCAAGCTTCTTACAGTGTCCACACCTTGAAAGAGAGAAGAATAGATCAGCTTTAACGTAAGTATAAATTATATTATGTATACATATTGCAACATTCATTCACTCAAATTATGCCCAAACAGGAACACTTGGATTTTCATTCATTCAACCTTTGGACAGAAAGATGAGATAACATGAAACACTGAGGCTAGGTTGTCAACATTTTAATCTTCTCTTCCTTAATAATCATAGTTCTTAGCTCCACTGTTTTAGAATTACTTAGTTTTTGCTTTATCAGGATTATGAATTATGACTCTTCAGAATTTTAGATCCCCACAAAATAAGCCCCAAATCACTACACCCTGTCAGCCAGCTTGTGGCACAAAATACGGTACAACCCTCAAAAAGAAAAAGTATGTAGTATCATATTTGTTACTCTACCTCTTTCGTCTACGCCGATTAGATTAGCTTAGAAACAACTTGTTGAGGATTAGTCGGTCAGAGACTCAAAAACAGATAGGCTTCCATGGTTATGCAAATCTATATGAAATCATGTTCTCCCTTGGAGAAGCAAAATGTGGAGCAAAGTGGACAACATTAATGCAAGTCTTTATTTATGAGTGTTTTAAGCATCAAATCTTTAACTATGAGTTTCTCTTTTTTAATCATCATCATTTCATGTTTTCCACATTAAAGTATAAAATTCGCCACATTAATCAACTCTCTCTTCTCTTTGTTCAGATAAAAAATGCAATGAAGAGAAAATTTTTGGAGGAAAATTCTGACTTCAATATTATCAACAACAAAGATCAAAGATTTTGTATCTTAACTATCAAAGTGAACCTTTTAAATTAAACAGATATAAAGAGAGTAGCAGTTCAAAAACTATTCACATTGCTTCCTTTAAAATCTTTTATAGAAACAAAAAACCATCGTGACTAATTTCTTGTAAAGCAACACGTACTATTTATGCAATAAAATCTTCTAACTATTTCAGATCATCATCATCAGAAGGAATATTGAAATAAAATAAAAAGACATAATAACATATCTACTTTAGTATGCTAACACATTAATCAAACAATTGTTGGTATTTTACATCTACAGGTCATATAAAAGGATTAGCATTTGAATTTTCAAGGTCAAAAGCATAATGCAAGTAGTACCTGTTCATCCCAATTTTACACCAAGCAGCTTGAAAAAAATTTATGAAGATCCCACTCAAAAAACCATCTACTATATTAGTCTAAATTATACATAGTATTATATATACAGAGAAATTACTTACTATGGAGCTTTTGATTCAGAGATAAATAGTTTTCCAACGCTTGGACAGGGGAAAAGCTTTCCAAGAAATTATGCTATAACTGATGTTCAAATTGGTAGGTAATCTAAAGCTCTATTCTATTAGATGCACTAATTTAAAGAAAGGGGCTTGACAAATATAAAGAAGCCGAACAATCATAATCCTCAAAGAAAAGACAAATAACACATGCTATACAAATACAACTAATATTGTTATGATTTTCAAACACATAACGTTATTTTGTAGTTTGAAGAAAATAAAAATTTTTCCATTGTAAGGCTATTAAATCCACTCATTTTATTTGGTTGCATTGCATTATAGCCATCAAACTGGAATTGGGGCTGTCCTAGTTGAATTTAAAAGTCAATTTTCTCCAGTACCAACTGCAAAAGTGAGGAATTATGGTTTCTTCCAAATGCTAGGCAAAAAAGCTGAAATGCAAATAAAAAAGAAGTATAGATTAATTTTTTTTAATTTTAAAAATATATATATATATGAAGGGAAGGAAACTTGGAAAAGGGGTCTATTTCTCCGGGCAGTACCATCCTCAACTTTAGCAACTCGAAGTTCTCTTATTAGCTTGTTCGAACTGCCCTTAGCATTCAAAGCCAGACAAAACAAAAATAGCGTTAATTAGGGTTTACTTAGAAATCATCAACAGAAAAGTACAAAAAAAGAGAAGAGGATGAATCAATTAGTAGTATAATGAAACTTTAAACCTGGTCTTCGGAAACGAAATAGCATGAACTCACTAATAGTCTAACACTTAATAAAATATCAATGAACACTTGGGCAGGCATGTAAATTTAATCTATTGTTCAACTAATAGTAGTAGTTATACTAAAGTTAATCTGCTGTTAAACTAACAGAAACTATACTAAAGTTGTCTCTAACAGAATTAAATTATGGCAAGAAGTATAAAAATTGGGTCAGAAGCAAATATTATATACTCCCAATTAAAATGTTGCATTTAAATACCTATTCTCCAGGCACTGATATTTCTCCTAATATCCCTTCTCCCTCAAAACAATCATCTATACCCTACATTTGTTAATGTTTGAAAAAAAAGAAAGAAACATCAATTTCAATGACAAAAAAAAAAAAAACAATGATAATAAATAAAAAAGTTTGTTGATACACATACCTCAAAATGCACTGTCATTCTCAAAATCAACCTCTTGAACCAAACTAAAATTAGATAGAAATTTGCTCCACTTAAAAAGGAGAAATAATAGCCTCCATGTATGTCTAGTTGAGCTATACATACAGGTGAAGTGTGCAAAATATGAGAGAAGCATTCCAAAATATTGAAAAGTTCGTAAATTTGGAGCGTCAATCACCACATCAGTCAGACAACACATGCATCTCAATAGTATATCTTTTCATTGGAGCATTTCACCAAACAGTTTATATACACCATGCCAGATAACTCTAAATTAACAAAAAGTAGTGTGAAGTACCTTAGCAAATTATGTGCACAAAAATAAACCATTTTCAATATAAAAAACTCATTATAAAAGGAATGTGAATTAACAAAATCAAGAAAACTCATCGTACATCCATATCGATATGGGTCGATTTCTTGGGTTCCTTCATTCTCAACCAAGATCATATCGAACTTAGTCGATTCCTCATGTCCAAAGACTATCCTTCTCAGAGGCTATCCATCGTCCATTGAAACATTCATCAAATAACTCATAAAAAATCTGCAAAATCAGTCAATCCATTAGATAAGAGGTGAGAAGCAAAGGAACCAATTAAAAGTAACAAAACATACTGAAAACATATCCTCAATTTGTTTCTTTCATAGACGATATCTATTTGTCACTTCTCAAAGAGAATTTTCGTTTTTGCTGCTTTTATTTTTCCAATTGACTGAGTTAACTCTTAATTAATTAAGAGTTAACTCAGTGAGCTTTCCAATTTCAAAGATCGTCTTTGCTGCCTTTATATATAAAGTATTGATTCGCTTCAGTATATGGCAGACAGTCAGAGTTATTTATCATAATGAGAACTTGTAGAATTTCGATTTATAGATAAAGATAACATAATATGATGGCTATGAACCTCCAATGAGAACTCTTTAGCTCTATTGGACTTAAATTTCACCTGTTAAAAACTTATCTTGTTTTGTTGTAGACTGCAGATGACTTGGGGATTTTTTTCGTTCTTATTGGAAATTGAGCTAGATTTCCTTAATGTGGTGCATTATAACTGAATTTGTATTTCTGCGTATCGTACTTACACTCTGATTTTGATCATACCCTTTCGGTGACTTTTTGCTACTTTCTTGGCGAGAAGACCACCTGTCATGTCTCCGTAAGTACTTCTTGATTCTCGCAGGTGACATTTTCACTTCTTGTGATGATGTTCTACTTTTGTACATTCCTTTTAGCTCTTCTCAAAGTGATTGTTGCCTCGAAAGAAGGATGGGTATGGTAATCTGTAATTGGCTTAAAGATTTTGTTGAAGGTACTTTGTAATAATCACAACCTCCTTTGAGAAAAATGTTCAAAATGAAAAGCATCATATGAAGAATATGAGAATTGCAAATAGATTACCCCCACCCACCCCCAATCTTTTACTTCTAGATATTATGTAAGCTGTCTTTAGAATTCTTCTTTATTAAAATGTCTTATGTCCATCTATATACATCTTTGTTTCACCTTTCCACTCTGAACCTTCTTATCTCCACTGTGGGATAAATATCACCAGCTTTCGTGCCCCCACCTCCGAGCTTTCGAGAGTCGACTTTGATACCATATGAAACAAATATTTTTGTCTCTCTAACCATTGTGGGATTGACGCCCCCAAAATAGTATACATCACCCATTCTCGAGTTGTCAATACACGGTATGTAAACAACTACAACTTTATTATTACAACAAGAAATCGTGAGTTTAAATACAAATATTATCTTCTAGATAATATTTATACTCAAATAAATCCTCATCACATTTATCGATACATTATTTTACAAAAATGGTGAGGACTACTAAACAATCCTTTCTAAAACCTTCATTCCATACCCCGACTCAGCACTCGCTATATTCTCGCGCCCCCGAGAAGAATGGAACAAAAGGAAAAGGGTGAGCTCAACTAGCTCAAGAAGAATATTATGACTAAGATAATATACAACAAATTATCGTTAGTCTTCAACAGGAAAATTTATAGAATACAATGTACAACAAGTTTCAGATCAATATTCGCAATGAAATAATAATTCATGTAAGAGTTACGTAGAGAATGAAATCTACTATAATCTATGAATTTAAAAACCATCATCAATATTTTATCCTCGTAACATCAATCAATATTCATCTCAAATCAAATATTCATCTTTGCACTATGTGCCAAAGATATTCATCAACTCCATCATGTTCATCTCAACACTGCTCATCTTTGCACTATGTGCCAAAGATATTCATCATTGGTCATGTTCATTTAAACACTGCTCATCTTTTGCACTTCAAAGCCAAAGATATTCATCTCATCATTTTGCTCATCTTTGCACATGTGCCAAAGATATTCTTCAGAAATCATTCATCTTTGCACTACATGTGCCAAAGATATTCAATAATATCATCATTTAAGACCGAGGATGATGAAAAATATTTTTAAAGAACGAATCCAAAGGAAACAAAATGACAAGGATTAAGGATTAATGATTCGTACTTTTGTTTTATCCATGTCCAACAATACCTCAAAAATAATCATAGTGGTGTAAAATTCAAGAATGATCAAAACATGGATACAATCAAAGCTAGTATCCGTAATAGATATTTTGGACTTAAAAGAAGAAATTTTATTTTTCGATGAATAGTGCCAGATACGTGAATAGTGTCAGAGATACGTGAATAAAGGTCAGATACGTGAATAAGAATCTCGACACCAAAAGATAGAAATTCCACAAAAAAACATTTTCACGCTTCATTAATAGTACTCGTGAATAAGAACTCGTGAATAAGAACTCTCATGAATAGTAACTCGTGAATAAGAACTCATGAATAGAAACCCGACATGAAAAAGTTCCAAATTTGATAAAAGTTTCGATCAATATTTCAAAGATAATGATATCAAGAAATAATATCATTACTAAAAAAAAATAACATCCCTTACCTCAAAGAATCAAGATTTCTAAGGAAAGGCTCAAGTGATGTTGAATGAAACTTGTACTAAACAAAGAACTCTCAAAGTATCTAAATACTCACAAAATACGCCAATAAATATAGAGAGAAAGAGAGAAAACTTTGTTTCGTGTGATTTTCAATTCTAACTTAGCTCTCTATTTATAGAAAATGTTAGCCCACCAAGGCATTTGACTGACCGCCACCGATGGCTTTTACTCGCTACTATTGCCACCCACCACATTTGAAATAAAATTCAGCACATTTCTTCACCAACCACAAGTGGGGCCCACTCAATTCTAGAATTTTCCACCAAAATCAATTATAAACCTAAATTTCGAATCCGACACCTCTTAAAATTCACAACAAATCATTCGTGCATTTTTAACGGCTCAAAATTTGTGGACATATACTCAACTTATGTATGTATAACATACCCAAAAATTACTACAATCCAACTGGCCGGATTAAAAATTATAACCCCGCAATATATCTCAAAACCCCGATTTAATTTTTAATACCTCCATCCGGTAAAATATCGATAAAACACCTCAACAATAATTTCTTCATTTATAACCACATAAATAAATCCATCATTTATATCCACATAAAATAAATATTTCTTTATCATATGAATCAATAATTAATTATTCACAAATAATATTATGTAATCACAATTATGACAACCAGCCGCTCCTGTGAAAGAGGGGCTTTCCGATAAGGATTTCTCCTCATCGGGCGCCGCAATTAGGTGACCAAACCTCTCCTCGATGTAACTTTCTAGACATTGCCAATAATGCTATCTAATAATATTATTCAAATAATATGAATTATTGATCCGATAATGGAGATAATAAAAGTGACAATTATTGAACAACAATAATATAAAATATCAACGCAAAGAATTATCGAATCAATAAAATAAAATATTGAACAAGAATCATCGTGAAAATTATCGAGTAGGCCTTCACGTAAGGATCAATAATTCAACATCACTGCGTAATACCGTGTGCCATCAGGCAACCACGCCAGACATCGTATTTTAACCACCGGTATTCCAATGCCTTAATTGGTGAATAACCACGCGCCGTTATTTTTAACCAACTTATATTTGTCGCTTTTTTCATCCAATCGCTCTCCGTTATGGGGCCCACACACGGTCGCTACCGTCGCATTTAATATTCCCGACAAAGATTTAATATTCCACGCACCAAACTAATATTCCCGACAAAAATGAATATTTTATAACCACTGCTTATTTTGAAATATTTACGTATTTAACCCTTAACTATCCACATTAATCAAATCAACCCTTACTATTTCAAAATAATAAATAAAGGAAATTCCTTTTATTTAAAAAAATTTCTGGTCTTACAACCTCCCTTCTTATGAAATTTCGCCCTAAATCGACGACGCATTCGGTGTGTTTCAAAAATGAGGATACCTCGCTTTCATTTCCGCTTCCAATTCCTGTGTCATTTCCTCTATAGCATGATTCCTCCACAAAACTTTAACTTGTGGTATGACCTTCATGCTGTAGAGGACATGCTCCTTCCTATCCAAAATCTTGACAGTACCTCCTCACACGCTAAGTCTTCTGGCTATCTCGTCCGGTTCTAACTCTATAACGTGGTTCGGTCTTTCACATATTTATTTAAGTACAGATATGTGAAACACATTATGAACACGAGACATACTTGGAGGTAACGCAAGTCTATAGGCTACATTTCCTACTCTGGTCAAGAATTTGAAATGGACCAATAAATCGTGGATCGAGCTTTTCTCTCTTCCCAAATCTTGTAACTCCCTTCCATGGAGCAACTCGCAACAATACATGATCCCCTACATTAAATTCCACGCCCTTTCGATGAAGATCCGCATAACTCTTTTGTCGATCTTGAGCCGCTTTGTATACGCTTGTCAATCATTTGGATCTTTTTCAGAGTCATACGCATTTAAACTCGGGTCCCAACAATGTTGTTTCACCCACCTCATCCCAACATATCGAGAACGACATTTTCGGCCCATATAATGCTTCAATGGAGCCACACCTATACTTGCTCGATAATCGCTGTTGTAGGAGAATTCCACCAATGGTAAATACTTATCCCAACCGCCTTGAAGTTCAGGACACGTAGTCTTAATAAATCTCTCAAGAGTTTGAATAGTCCTCTCGATTGTCCGTCTGCTTGGGGGATGGTATGTCAACTAAATCGCAAACTGCGCTCCATAGCTTTTTGCAAGCTAACCCAAAATCTTGAAGTGAATCTTGGGTCACGATCCCAAACTATGGATACAGTATGCCATGCAACCTCACGATCTCATTTACGCATATACTAGCAAGACGCTCAAGGAATAAGTCTCCAGATTCGGCAAGAAATGAGCAGACTTGGTTAATCTATCAACAATAACCCAAATAGCATTGATGCCTTGAGAAACCGTAGGAAGACCCAGAACTAAATCCATGGTAATGTGTTCCCACTTCCATTCCGGAATCTCAAGTGGTTGCAACGGACCCTTAGGTACTAGATGCTCCGCCTTTACACGCTGGGCAAGTTAAACACATCGAGATAAACTTTGCAATCTCTCTCTTCATATTATTCCACCAAAATGTATGTCAAGATCACGATACATTTTAGTACTTCCGTGATGGATTGCAAATGGTGTATTGTGTGCCTCCATCATAATCTCAGACTTCAAATCGTAGTCGTTAGAACACAAAGTCTAGAGTGGACTCAAGTATTCCTTCTTCATCAATTCTCGCCCTAATAGCTCCTTCTTGTATTACTTTCTTCTTCATAATGATCACCGGCCAGGGCTCGAGCAACCTTAACTTTTTCTATTAAAGTTGGCTCTACGCGATACTTGACATCATCGCACTCGCTCCTCGTGATATGATCTTTCTACTCAATGCGCCGCCTACCACGCTCGCTTTACCAGATGGTATCAATAGTGTGGTCGTAGTCTTTCAATAGCTCGAGCCAACGTCAGCCGCCAAGATGTTGAGTTCTTTTTGAGTGAAGAAATATTTAAGGCTTTTTATGATCCGAATATATCTCCACTTTCTCCCCATATAGATAGTGCCTCCATATCTTTAGCGCTAAAACGATCACGCTAACTCTAGATCATGAGTAGGATAATTCCTCTCATACTCTTTAAGTTGTCGCGAGGCATAGGCTATGACTTTCCCACGTTGCATGAGAACACATCCTAACCCTTTGCCTCAAGCATCATCAGAGATAACAAATCCATCCGAACCAGATGGTATTGTTAGAACAAATAAATAAGTCTCCTCTAAGCTCTTGGAAACTTTTCTCGCATTCTTCGCTTCCAAACGAATTTTGTATCCTTCCGAGTTAATGAAGTTAATGGAGTAGCGATTCGAGAAAACCCTTCCACTAATCTCCGATAATAACCGCCTAAGCCCAAAAGCTACGATTTCACCACCGACTTTTGTTGTTCTAACTTCAGATTGCTTCAATCTTCACGGATCAACAGATACTCCATGTTTTGACACATGATGCCCAAGAAATGCTACTTCCTCAAGCCGTAACTCGTGATTTCTTCAATTTGGCATATAGTTGGTTTTCACGAAGCCTTTCGAGTACCAAATTTCAAATGGTGCTCATGATCTTCACGACTTTTGAATATATAAGGATGTCATCAATAAAGACAACAACAAATCGATCCAAATATTCCTTGAATACTCTGGGTTCATCATATCCATGAAAGTCGCAGAGCATTAGTTAGTCCGAAAGACATGACTAAGAATTCATAATGCCCATACCGAAGTTCTCAAGGCCTTTGAATATCCTCGCCTAATTTTCAAATTGATGATATCCGTAACTAAGATCGATTTTTGAAAAGAATCAGTGCCCTTGCAGAATCGGGTCAAACAAGTCATCAATACGAGGTAGAGGATACCTATTCTTGATGGTGACATGGTTCAATTCCCCGATAGTCAATACAAAGTCGCGATACTCCCGCTTTTTTTTACAAATAAAACAGAGCACCCCAAGGAGATGTATTAGATTTAATGAAACCGATGTCCAACAATTCCTCGTAGTTGGACCTTTAACTCCTCAAGTTCAATAGAGCCATTCGATATGGGGTTTTAGAAATGGGCTTTGTACTGTGTTCAAGATCAATAAAGAATTCAACTTCACGCTCGGGGTAGACCGAAGTTCTTCAGAAATACGCCAGAAAGTCAATAACAACAGAATATTATTCAAATTTGACGTGTCTTTATTCAAATCCATAACATGGGCTAAGAAAGCTCGACATCCGCTTTTCAATAAACGAATAATAGCTTTATGATTAGATATGACAGTTGATTGATTTTAATGGTTTAGTTGCTTGAATTCGCATAACAAAGTTGGTTAGAATATGAAAACTAACAACCTTATTTAAAACAATCAATTTTGGTATGATGAGTAGTTAACCAATCAATCCCTAAAATCACATCAAAAGCAAGTATCTTTAAAGAGATAAGGTCAATGGTGTAAGGTGATGGTGCCAACTTGAATCAAACAAGATTTATAAACAAATGGATGTGATGAAAGTTTTCCTAACTGAGTTTCCACAGATAGATCAAAGTCTAATTTCTCCCGAGTCAAGTTTAAACGCTGAGCACATGTGCGAGAGATAAATGAATGGGTAAAGCACCAGATCAAGTAAGGTATAAACTTCGCAAGAATTTATAAATAGCTTACCCGTGATAACCTCGCTTGGGTTCCTCGATTATGACCACCACAACAAACGCTTCTTCCCTAATCGTTGACTTTGACTTTTTCGGGATGATTTTGAGTCACCGTCCCCTCATGAACTAGGTTTCGCCATCGCATAATTCGAGCGATATGTCCTTCCTTTCCACAACTATAGCATACCTTGAATCTGCTAGGGCGCTTTGATCGATATGTCCCTCTTTTCCGTGATTTAGAAGATACGACCGGTGGTCGATCTCTCCCTTAGAACTTGTTGCATACGCAAGACCGCCTGCCTTCACATAGTCGTTGTTAAATCTCTCTCTTTAAAATCTCCTCCTAACTCGCTTTCTTCGCTTTTCACGACTATGATTACCACCAGAGTGGTTACCATTTCGTTCGCTCGCTTTTTTCTCCGCAGTTATCATTATTCGCTGATCGCTATCTCGGTACGATCCTCGTTATGGTCCTCACTGACTGCATCAAGTATCTCGCCTAATAATTGAGCCTGCTTACAACATCTCAATAAAGAGAAAGTTTATGAGAAATGAGATATCGACGACGCCGGTTTCAAACCTCTAAGAAACATCCCGCCATACGCTCCTCATTCTCCACCAAATGAGGTGCAAACTCGATAACTCGCAAACTTTGCCTCGCATCGAGACACCGCCATGTTGTTTTGTTCTCAATCTGATGAACTCCACTTCCTTCATACGATTTAACACTTTCGTGAAAGTATTTGTCATTAAATAGTCTCTCAAACGCCTCCCAAGACATGCCGAAAAGGGCCGATGGTACGCTTCACGCATCTCCCACCAAGAGTCCGCTTCGCCATTTTTAACATAAAGGTGGCGAATGGAACCTTTCTTTCTCCCGCATCCCAAGACATCGAATATCTTGGTAATTTGTTTCGACCCATGTTTCCGCCATGATCGGATCTCGCTTTCCTTAAATTCGTGGTCCCAACTTCGAATCGCTTGGTCGTGACAACCCGTGAATTGCTATCATTTCCTCCTCAGATTTTGAACACGAAGTCTCCTCGCTCCCGATTTTGTATGAATCGCAAAAAGCTTCTAAACATCCCCTCGCTCATCATCTCGCCCACGGCAGTGTTGTTCACAGAGAGAACATTGCCACTGTCTGACGCTCTCCTCGCTGGTAAAGACAGCAGCATCTCCACGGCCTCATTTACTCCATTGTTAATATTCTCAACGACATTCTCAAACACCGCCATAAAACAAGGGTTAATTAAGGAAATCAATATATCACATAATATCCCTATATATCGACCAACTAACAAATAAGCTAGTAGACACACTACTAAGGCAATTTACTCGCCTCCTCCTAGTTCTATTCCCCGATCTCCGCCAGAGATCATATCCCTAAGCTCGATACCAACCGCGACGCCCCAAAATAGGTATACATCACCCATTCCGAGTTGTCAATACATGGTATGTAAACAACTACAACTTTATTATTACAACAAGAAATCTGTGAGTTTAAATACAAATATTATCTTCTAGTATAATATTTATACTCAAATAAATCCTCATCACATTTATCGATACATTATTTTACAAAATGGTGAGGACTACTAAACAATCCTTTTCTAAAACCTTCATTCCATACCCCGACTGCATTTCGCTTATATTCTCGCCTCCCCGAGAAGAATGGAACAAAAGGAAAAGGGTGAGCTCAACTAGCTCAAGAAGAATATTATGACTAAGATAATATACAACAAATTATCGTTAGTCTTCAACAGGAAAAATTTGATAGAATACAATAGACAACAAGTTTCAGATCAATATTCGCAATGAAATAATAATTCATGTAAGAGTTACGTAGAGAATGAAATCTACTATAATCTATGAATTTAAACAAATACCATCATCAATATTTTATCCTCGTAACATCAATCAATATTCATCTCAAATCAAATATTCATCTTTGCACTACAGCCAAAGATATTCATCAATCGGTCATGTTCATCTCAACACTGCTCATCTTTGCACTATGTGCCAAAGATATTCATCACCTGGTCATGTTCATTTAAACACTGCTCATCTTTGCACTACAGCCAAAGATATTCATTCATGTTCATTTAAAACTGCTCATCTTTGCACTATGTGCCAAAGATATTCTTCAGAAATCATTCATCTTTTGCACTACAGCCAAAGATATTCAATAATATCATCATTTAAGACCGAGGATGATGAAAAATATTTTTAAAGAACTAATCCAAAGGAAACAAAATGACAAGGATTAAGGATTAATGATTCGCATTTTGTTTTATCCATGTCCAACAATACCTCAAAATAATCATAGTGGTGTAAAATTCAAGAATGATCAAAACATGGATACAATCAAAGCTAGTATCCGTAATAGATATTTTGGACTTAAAAGAAGAAATTTTATTTTTCGATGAATAGTGCCAGATACGTGAATAGTGTCAGATACGTGAATAAGGCCGATACGTGAATAGTAAATCCTACACCAAAAGATAGAAATTCCACAAAAAAACATTTTCACGCTTCATTAATAGTACTCGTGAATAAGAATCGTGAATAAGAACTCATGAATAGTAACTCGTGAATAAGAACTCATGAATAGTAACCCTTATATGAAAAAGTTCCAAATTTGATAAAAGTTCCAATCAATATTTCAAAGATAATGATATCAAGAAATAATATCATACTAAAAAAAAAATAACATCCCTTACCTCAAAGAATCAAGATTTCTAAGGAAAGGCTCAAGTGATGTCGAATGAAACTTCAGACTAAAACAAAGAACTCTCAAAGTATCTAAATACTCACAAAATACGCCAATAATATAGAGAGAAAGAGAGAAAACTTTGTTTCGTGTGATTTTCAATTCTAACTTAAATTTCTATTTATAGAAAATGTTAGCCTACCAAGGCATTTGACCGCCACCGATGGCTTTTACTCGCTACTATTGCCACCCACCACATTTGAAATAAAATTCAGCACATTTCTTCACCAACCACAAGTGGGGCCCACTCAATTCTAGAATTTTCCACCAAAATCAATTATAAACCTAATTTTCTAATCGACACCTCTTAAAATTCATAACAAATCATTCGTGCAGATTTTAACGGCTCAAAATTTGTGGACATATACTCAACTTATGTATGTATAACATACCCAAAAATTACCACAATCCAACTATTTGATTAAAAATTATAACCCCCGCAATATATCTCAAAACCCCGATTTAATTTTTAATACCTCCAACTGTAAAAAAATCGATAAAACACCTCAACAATAATTTCTTCATTTATAACCACATAAATAAATCCATCATTTATATCCACATAAAATAAATATTTTTTTTTATCATATGAATCAATAATTAATTATTCACAAATAATATTACGTAATCACAATTATGACAACCAGCCGCTCCTGTGAAAGAGGGGCTTCCGATAAGGATTTCTCCTCATCGGGCGCAAATTAATTAGTGACCAAACCTCTCCTCGATGTAACTTTCTAGACATTGCCAATAATGCTATCTAATAATATTATTCAAATAATATGAATTATTGATCCGATAATGGAGATAATGCAAAGGACAATTATCGAACAACAATAATATAAAATATCAACGCAGCAATTATTGAATCAATAAAATAAAATATTGAATAAGAATTCATCGTGGAAAATTATCGAGTAAAGGCCTTCACGTAAGGATCAATAATTCAACAACACTGCGTAATACCGTAAAGTGCCATCAGGCAACCACGCCAGACATCAGATTTTAACCACCCGGTATTCCAACAGCCTTTAATCAGAATAACTACGCCTGTTATTTTTAACCAACTTATATTTGTCGCTTTTTTCATCCAATCGCTCACATGGGGCCCACATATGGTCGCTACTGGTCGCATTTAATATTCCCCCGACAGCATTTAATATTCCACGCACCAAACTAATATTCCCACACAAAATGAATATTTTATAACCACTTGCTTATTTTGAAATATTTATGATTTAACCCTTAACTATCCACATTAATCAAATCAACCCTTACTATTTCAAAATAATAAATAAAGGAAATTCCTTTTTATTTAAAAAAAATTTCGGTCTTACGTCATGGGATAAAATAGTTCAAACTAGTGTTAAATTAAAATAAATAATTCAATCCCAAGCATGTTTCTTATAAACAAACATGGCTTTAAAATATAAAAGGAATACTCTACATACGTAAATCATGCACAACTAATAACACATTATACTTTTCTCTCTTTTTTTCTTCTCTGTTCTCTCTAATCAAGAACCTAGCCTCCATCTTAAATTTGAAGGAGGACTCTCCTTTTTAGATATCTTCCCTAAATCTCTCTTATTTTAATATAATAAATTATTTTCCTTTTTGTAGAGTTTATTTTTTCTTTTGTGGGATTTGTTTTCTCCACGAGATACTTGATTTCTTTCTCTTTGTGAGAATATTGATTTCATTATCATCTCTCGGAGATTTTGCTTTCCATTTAGGAGATTTTTTGTTTGTGATACTTTTTCCAAAGGCATGAATTGTTAAAGATGGATTATTCAGATTTGGATGTGGCGCTTTCATTACATTTTAGTTATTCATATATGTATCTTTGAAAAACAAAATCTGGATCTGAATTGTATTTTAAAAGTTTATTTGTTGTCCAATAAGCGTTGTTACATTACGATTGATTTTTTTTTTCCCGATTATCTATTATTTTATTTTTAAAAATTACTATTTGTGTTTGTTTTATCCTTTCGCTTTTACAACAAATTATAATTTTAATATATTTCGGATCAAAAAATCCATAATATTAAATAATAAAAATAACATCCAAGATAAATAAATTTTATCAATAACTTAAATGATAGTGCTCATATGTTATATTTCTCTCTATTTATGCATCAATGTTTGTGCATAATTTATGTTTATAGAATTATTCATATAAAAAATATAAGTACTTTTGTGTTATTAGATGGATTTTGAAAAAAATAAATATAAATTAGAGTGTAGTCGAATACATTATGAATATGAGATTAACCAAAACATTTCATCTGTTTCATACTGAAATTAATGTTTTGGTTTATTCTCGTATTCATACTGTATTTCACTACACTGATATATAATTATTTATTAAAGTATACCTTAATAAATATAAATCTTGAACTTTTGAAGATTTTTCAAATGATATTCTTTTCGTTTCAAAATATGATATTATTATTAACTTTTTTAAAATTAATTTAATATATTTTTAAAGTTAAAATTAACATGATTTATTTTAATTATAATTGATACAATAATAATTATTATAAACTATTTCAAAAGTATTAATCATTATAATATATACTGTTTCGTAATTTTAATATATCATTTTGTTTTAAGTTTAAATTTTTTAAACTGACTTGTAAAAGTAACAATAAACTTATAATTAAGGATGGATGTGTTAGAATATTTTATTTCTCACGCTACTCTACTATTTATAGAATTATTGGGTTTACATATTATATTAATGTAATCATTTTATTTATGGGTTTGATAATTATGTGACCCATAAATATTATTACTAAATATTAATTTGGTATAATGGGCCCTAGGATTTCATAATCTTGATGGACGATTTTGACCTTAGTTATTCTATAAATAAAACAGTTAGGGTTTGGTTCAACTGTCGTTGCCTCAAAAGTTTTATACACGTAATGCCTTTCTCTTAATTCAACGTAAAGTATCTTTCCGATATAATTTATTTAACAAGATGAAGTAATTTTAAATTAAATTATGTAAAATCATAATCCGTTAAATTAAATACGAATTTGAATTTATTCTTTTTGGCTAGTACTTATAATTTTGAGCAGACATGGCAAAAATAAACTTCAGTTATGAAGGCGCCATCATCAAAGCAAGTAGCAAGCCATAGTTATGAAGGCGTGATCATCTTCATTCATTCAGAGTTACTTATAGACACATAATACATAATTAATTCATATATTTAACCAGAGATATTTTCATGTATAGATCGACTTGTAAGTTAATTTTTTTTATTTGCCGAATTTTGTCAATTGGGTTTGAAGTAATTTCCAGCTGATTAGGGTTTATGATTTACCTATACCAAAGGGACCTCTTTCCTCGATATTTTTTGGTTTTTTTTTGAACTTTCCTACTTACGCTACTTTTTTTGCAGATTGTATAATTTAAGCAGCGAGTGTAGCAAATATCAGCTTTAATTTTATTATAAAATGGGGGAAATGGGCCAATGTACCATTATAAATCCTGTACTTAAGAAGGTGAGTTTGTTTTCTAATTTACACCACCTCTTCCTATAATTGGGATTGCTCGGCTAACTTGTGTTCTCTTTTGTTTTTGTAAGTGTAATAAGGGGGGCAATCGTTTGGAGGATTGGATTAATGGATTGCCAGATGACATTCTCATATCCATTCTGTCACGCTTGACAATTAGGGAAGCAGCAAGCACCAGTCTACTTTGTCGTAGATGGGAGAATTTATGGAAGTTTTCCACAGGTAGTTTGGTGTTTGATAGTTCAAAGGTGGCTCACGAGATCGTTGTAGTAGATCCAAAGTTATTTAAAAGTAAACGTTCTGATTACGTAAGTTGGGTGAATCAAGTTTGTGCGTCCCATAAGGGTTCAACAATTGACGAGTTTCGCATTTGTTTTGAGTTGGATAAAACTTATAGACGTCACATTAGTAAATGGCTTAAGTTTGCAATTGCAAAACATACTGAGTACTTCACCTGGATTTAACCAGTTTTTGGGGAGACGTGCTTCCAATAACATATATACTTTTCCTCCCAAGTTTTTTCTCCGCTTGCAAAGCCCCTTGGTTTATCAAGGATTAGGTACCTCAAGTCCCTCTGTTTTAGCAATGTAAATGTAAGTGGAGAGCATATTGAATTCTTTCTTTTCAACTGTCCTGTTCTTGAAGAAGTATGTGTTGAACGCTCGCATCATCTTGTAGATTTGAAAGTTACTGGTTCTTCACTTGGTTGAAGCACCTTGAGATAAAGCTTTGTCACTCAATAAATCTTGTTGAGATTTCGCCTCTAATTTGGAGTCATTGATATACCGGACTCAGAATGTGAGATTGCATATTAAGTATGCTCCAAGGCTGGTCAATGTTTGTGTAAGTGGGGATACGGGCAAGAATGCATGATCCTATACCCGCCTGTTTTGCCCCAATTTCAAGTTACCTTTTTCAGCTGGAGACTCTGACATTGCATCTTTGGTTGAGGGTAGTATTTAAATTTTTGGTCAAGTTCCTTTATTTCATCATTAAAATTACCACTCTGCGTCTCTAGTCTCATTTTATACATTTGGTGGTTCAGAAAATTTCCAACCCCGCGACTACCTGGCTCTTGTATAATCTTAGGAATTTGACTTGGGACATTTGTGCACGAAATTGACTTAAGCCTACTTGGTCTAACATCTCTCATAGAGTCATGTCCTTTCTTGGAGAAATTCGCTTTTGAGGTAATCTATTATAAGACTGCTTTCCCTTTCAAATGTGAAAGATCGAAAGTTATTATGAATAATGAAGTTTTCTAATAAATTGAATAGAATTGTTTGGCTTTGTCATATAACCTTTAACAATACTTTGAAAATTAGCTTACATATTCAAATGATCGCTACTTATTTCAATATTTCATAATTCATCCTATTGAAATAGTATAATGTTGTTTTTGGCAGTGATTTTTTTTTTTTATTCGGTTGGATTATATATTCGTTAGTATAATGTTTGGTAGGTGCTAGAGTAGTCGTAGAATATTATTTGATGTTGTCTCAAAAGGATACTATGTACTCTTTTATAACTTTCTGATTTCTACAAGGATTTTAAAGCTTCATATGTGTAAATTATAATAGAACAGAAGCATATAGAAGCCATTGTCTTGAAAGATACAAAAATTGGTAATCAAAATGTTGTTTTATTTAACCACCGCATTATGCTGTTTTACAACTCTTGAAATATAATAGCAAACCTGAGACGTTTTTATGCTGCATTGGAAGATATTGTTGGTTTGTTTTTTGTTTTTTGTTTTTCCTTTTTCCTTTTTGGAAGAGTATCTTTTATTTTTTGTTTAAGCTGAATGGGAAATATGATCAGCGAAAATGTTGTCTTCATTGTTTGTGTTTCTTTTTCATTTATTCACAAAATTATAAATAATGATGACCCCCAAAAAAACACACTATGATTTTGTTTTTTGTTTTACAGTTTTATGTATTGATGATGGCGAGCCAAGAGAAGTGCAGAAGGCTACCAGATGTCCACATCAGTGTCTTAAGGTGGTGGGATTTGTTGGGTTTTGTGGGTGTCCAATTGATTATGAGATTGCCATCTATTTGCTTGAAAATGCTGTCAACCTTGAGAAGATTACAATTGACACTACTGAACCATTTATGCGTGGAATCCCATCATCCGTTTTCAAGGGCTATGAGGAGAAGTATGAGGAGAAGTTAGAAGCAAAAAGAGCACGTGCCTTGACTCTTAAAACAGAGTTACCTCCGGGAGCTCAACTTGTAGTGCTTTAGATACTTGGTATTTAAAATTAGGGATAGAGCATTTTAAAATTAGAGTTGTGTTTTTATTTCTAGGTTAAAAATTTATATTTAAGTTTTTATTTTATCATATTACTTTCTTAATATCATTTTCAGTATCACACCTTCACTAGTGAAGATATTCGTTGCTAATATTATGGCATTGCTTTTTAAATGAATATTTAATTTTGTAACAAATGGCAGATGTGAAAAAATAAAATAGCATACTGCAGCTGGAGAAGTAATTGATGAAGATGGATGGTTTCATACTGGAGACATAGGGTTATGGCTACCTGGAGGCCGCTTAAAGATCATTGACAGGTGAGAGCACAACAAAATTAGCAATTTTAAAATTCCCACCCAGACGCACCTTATGTGTTGAGCAATTTTAAAATTCCCACCCAGACACACCTTATGTGTTGAGCAATTTTAGAGGAACAAAATTAATCCTAAATGCTCTGTTGAGCAATCGTAATATCTAGGAAATGATTACATGTAGCTCGCCACAACCGACAAAGAAATACGGGACAACATTCTAACCATATAAACAGATTGTTCCTACAAAAAATAGTGCACCAATTCAAAAGCTAAAATTTAAAGTGATTAGAACTTCTCTCTCTCTGCAATACATAGTCCATACAACATTCAAATTCTCAACCTTAAGAACACACAAGTTACTGATGTGACTTTAGAGAACCCCACTTGACAAATTTTTTAGATGCAACTTTTTATATTTTAATTTTCAAAGACAAACTACCGAGAACAATATATCAAATTTCCTAACCTTCAACAAAGGCCTAGGACTGCTAGAATCATCAAGTTTACATTACCAGTGCATTTTGAGTAAAAGACCTGGCTTGAGTTGTGGGAAATAAAATATCGGCTTCAATTTAGTATTCTCTTCTTGTCCTTTGTATATTACAACAGTTTCTGGGTAGAAGGATCAGAGGTCGCAACCTCTGCATACATGTCTGCTATTGCTTTGGCAAAGTACGCCTTCGCTTGAGGTCTCTTGATCTAGAAGAAAAGACACGAGAGTTAAAACTTGTTATTTTTATTAAACCGAAACATATTATATGATGCATCAATGTCTTACAAAACTCGACACTCACCTTAAATGTTGGTGTGAGCAGACCATTCTCCAAAGTAAAAGGTTCAAGCACCAAAGTCACAACTTTAGCAAATTCAAAGCCTCTCAGCTGCAGTGTATTATGTCATTTGTTGGGGTAAAACAATGATTTGAAAGCATAATTGCAAAAAAATCTATCAGAGAAATAAGAGTACCTGAGCTTCTCTTCCAACTGCGTCCATATCAGCCAAGACAGCAGCCTTTGCTCTGGGGTCATTACAGCTTGTTCTAAATTTTCGGGACTGCATCCATGAGATAAGACAAAAATTATGTCAAGATGGCTAACCCCAAGTTTTTGCTCAAGGAACAACAGTAGTAATTTGCTCTCTCATTACTTTCTTAAGTTTTTATTTTATCATTACTTTCTTAATATCATTTTCAGTATCACACCTTCACTAAGATATTTGTTGCTAATATTACGGGAACATTTGAGAAAATAAATTTTCTTTAGAAGTCCATTGCTTTTTAAATGAATATTTAGTGAAAAAAAAAAAAAAAAAAGCATTCTAGACTCATGGAACAACAGTAGTAATTTGCTCTCTCCTTTTCATGAACTTTAACTACCAGCAAAACATATTAATGGAGAATTAAAGTTGATTCCCGGCATTAATGAAACAAAATTGCAACTTAACATTTGATTTTAGTACTCTGACAACCGATTGGTAGGTGAATTTACAAAGCCAAAATTGCTACCAGAATCCAGTGACATCCTACTCTCTTATCTCTATTACTAATTAAGCACTCCTAATTAAGCACAGCACTGAACAACAAATACCTACTATAGCACTGTATTACTTCGCCTCCGCCTGTGCCTGTGGCTGTGTATTACTTTCGCCTCCGCCTGTGGCTATGGTCTCTGGCCTCTGGAAATCTTAAATCCATTCTGTGTAGCCATCAAATCGAGTTCATTCTCCAAATTAGGGTTCAGGTCACTAGGAAAGCGGACATCGCCGGTGTAATCATACTCGTTTTTCAACATACACACAGCCTTCATCTCCGGTTGAGAAGTAACCACGATTTGCCGGCACTTATGGAGGTCCCTAACCAGTATTTGAATGCCCTTTTTCATTCTCTTTAGTTTATTTTTTTCCTCCGGCGAGACGTCCTGTCGACACCGGCAGCTTTCACCGACTCAATGTTGCTTACACATTTCATAAACTTTTCAAGTAATCCCACAGATTTTTCTTAGCCATCTCTCTCTCTCTCCGATCTAATTCTCCTTCCTCTGCTCTCTCTGTGATCTAATTCTGATTTCTCTGCTCACAATGAAGGTGTGAATAAACCTATTTATAGGCATGTGGGAGCGAAACTTGTGGAGGAAGTCTTACGAATAACCGTATTTTACAAAATGATATCTACCTATACAAAACAAAACTGATTTTTAAAAACTTATTATGTAGCGCCAACAGCAGCAGCACAAAGTAGCGCCAACGGCAGCAGCAACACACTGTACTAACTTACTTGGAGTAGTATTTTCTGACAAGAAAGCAAACAATTAAGCTAGCTAGCTAGAGATAATAGAGATGGATACACACACATAAAATGACACGGGATATATGGATGTCCACTGGCTTTTATGTATTCCAACATATAAGAAACCCCTTGTTTCTTCCATTATTAACATCAATTGATTTTTTTTTGAAGAATTTGATAAATAATCTCCGTTATAATTAATAATACTGATTATGTTCCATGACTTTTGGGTATAGTATGACAATAACTTTGTAAAAGTAATTTTTATTTAACATTTATTTAGATATTTGTATTTAATCATAGTATTATTAGAAGACCAAAGATGAAATAGAGAAAATTTAGGAAAATTAATCTTACTTGCATCTAGAAATAATACATACATAATATTAAGATTTTGTCCATTGTGTTGGGGAATAGACTTCTCAAATTTGTGATTCATAATATAATTAATATATATTACCACTAGGTTACTTCAAAGCTAATCATGCATTATTAACGTGAAAAAGTTTTAGGCCTTATTTTCTTACAAATTTTAATGTCTTGCAATAAATATAAGTCTTCATTTTTCTTTTCTTTCACTTTATTTTACTTCATTTTTCCTTGAGTTTATTTTCTTACACGATATTCTTGACATCTAAACAAAACTTGAAATCTGTAAATGAAAAAAATTATACCCTACTAGTTTCGTTATATTATTATTATTATTCTTGTATTATTTAAAATTGCAAACGGATAAGATAGAGAGAGAGCGGATCCTCTATTCCCAAATTTTCGTCCCTTTATGTTCCCCCACTTAAATTTTGACACACGATCTTTTATTTAATTTTAAAATTAATTAGTATTAAGTAAGAGATTAAGAATCAAAATTTAAGTCAAAGAGACTGAAGTTCGTAAAAATTGGGATATGATGGCTAAAATATGAGCTTACATTTTCTATTTGAAAATTGGAAATGTGGTTGACTTTGAATTTGCTCTCTTTCCTTTTTATTCGATTTACATGGTTAAATTTTGGCCCAAAATAAAGTGTGATTTATGATTGGCAGCTTGGGCTCAGAGGGCCCAATTGTATAAATTTATTGAGATAAGAAAAGGCATCTTCTTCCTCACGATTGGAAGAGTTGGTTTAATAATTTTACAAGAACGCATCAAATATATCACCAAAACTTTTTTTATATTAAAAAACCCCATTATTTTTAAAATTTTCTTACAGTTAATTGTAAATACTTGTAATAATTCTAAAAGAATGTTGTAATAATTTATACTTATAAATAGATATTATACATGCATATTTTATAATACCAGAGATATTATACATACATATTCTATAATACCGTAGATACGCTCCATTGTATGCTATTTTTGTTTTATTTAAATTGAATGTAACGATTTTTTTAAAAAATACAGAAGGAGGAAGAAATATATTTGGGGCCAAACGAACATACATTAAAATCTCAATACCAATAAATATGTAAAAAGATTAATAAACAATTTTTAATATGTTAATGCTACGTAGGAATTTAGGAAATATGTACTAATTAATTCTTATATTAATTTCCTAGATAGTATTAGTAGGTAAAATTAATTAGTATAGCATATAATATAAGTAATATATTTTATCATTTAAAATAAATTAATAAATAAATCGACACTCTGAATCACCCAAATGAATACTTTTGAGTCTAGTTCTCTAGTTCGCCTATAACCTTCTTAGCTTTGTAAGATTCATGACATAACCTTCTATGGAGGAGATTAATGATAATATTGTTTTTGAATCTGAAATGTGTAATGTTAGTGCTTGAATTACACTTAAATTTTATTAAATCTACGTGTAATCGAGTAATGTGATTCAAGTGTACTTACATTGTTATATAAGAATAAAATACACAAACATCTCAAGTCTCTTCTCGCCTATTGTTCGACATCCGATTATGTCATTTATCCGATTTGATGCGTTGATATAGTCGACACGTAATTGGGAAGGTGTGATAGTTTATATATTAGATAATAAACAAATTTGTTAGTATATGTTTGGTTCATAAACATGATTATATGTATTTGTATGGTATGGCGTTTTTGGCATTGTAATTGTGAAAAGGAGAGGTTCCCGACTTTGTGATCCATCGATGGTGAATATAATTATTATAATATAATTTCATCCGCTATATATATTAATCATATATCATATAAATCCATTAAGGCTAAGAAAATAAAGTGGTCATTCAAAATCTTATATACTTTACAAGCATGTTGTTTTTATCATACTAGTATAAGTCGGTGATAACTTTGAATAATAAACTTAGTGACCTGAATGTTTTAGTGGAATAATGAGGTAATAATGATTATTAATATTTTATTATTAGTTCAATAATAGGTTATATATATATTTATAATTTAGTAATTTAATTAACGATATCAGTATTAATTTGGTGATTATTTAGATCGAATCGAGGAGATCTAGCAAAGGTGATATTCGGGGTTTGGGGAATTATTTCATTATTATATTCAGTGTACGGATTAGTACTCTTTCAAATGATACTCTTGTTAATTTTGATTTGTTCGCTTGTTTCCTTATTTCGAATTATGTTATGATTTCACATAATTGTATCATGTGAAATAAATATATTAGTTTCATTTTGGAGTTGATACACATGACTCGTATTTGTACTCTTTGAATAAGGATATCATGTTTAGTATTTATTTTTGATAATTGTAGAGCGTACATGTTGTTACCTTCTTTTTGAGACCTTGTGACTATAATTTGATTTGGTTCAATATGCATATAGAACTCTTTTGTTGGTATTATGCCTATATGTTGTGACATGATATTTTTGTTAGAATATACCGTAGAGTATATGTAAGACCCCGAATTTTTTTTTAATAAAATAGAAATTCCTCTATTTATTATTTTGTAATAGTAAGGGTTAATTTGATTAATGTTGTTAGTTACGGTAAAATGCTAAATATTTCAATAAGTTAAGTGGTTATAAAATATTCATTATTGTCGGGGAATATTCGTTTGGTCGTGGAATATTTCGCATCGTAGGGAATATTCGTATTTACTGCAGCCTTGTGTGGGCCCCATAGCGGAAAGCGATTGGATGAAGAAAACGACAAATATAAGTTGTTTATAAATAACGGCGTAGTTATTACCAATTAATACCGTTGGAATACCCTATGGTTAAAACACACTAATACGCGTTGTTGAGCAAGAATAATAGCGCAGATTGCACCAATTATTGATTCTTACGTAAGAAGGCACTACTCAATAATTGTTCACAGAATTAATCGCTCAAAGATTTTATCGATTTAATAATTGTTGCGATTGATATTTTATATTGTTGTCATTTCAATAATTGTCATTTACATGATTTTCATTATCGAGCTAATAATTCATATTATCTGAATAATATTATTAGATAACATTATTCACGAGACTCACTAATAAATAAACCACCACATCTAATCATCCGCATCACCACCAAGGATTTTCATCAAATTATCAATGGTCACGATTATACCTAAAAAACACTCGGTCATAATCATACCAAAACTATCCATCACTGTACATGTGCCCCTTTAAGGACTTTTTTTGTCACATCATTTATATCAAGCCATGATTATACCGAATGATCCTCGGTCATAATCATACTAAGTTCATCTATAACGTAAGCGAAGATAACATAATATAACATGAGGATGATGACAATGACATAATAATTCAATAAAACAAGTTCAAGAATTATTTAATCCATGAATTATTAACGTCCAAATTGTCAATACGGTAGTGCTTTTTAGTAGAGTAAAATTCAAGAATGATCAAGAATATTTCCATAAAAAGATCTTTGGATGAAACGTTAAATTTCAAGGATATTCTACTAATTTCATGGATGATAAGTCAAAGTTTTAACTAACTGGGTATAATAAAGAATGGAATAACAAAGAAATCACCATGATGCGGTATCAGATAAACAAAGTTATTCCAATGTAATAATAATAACGGAACCAGTCGGTGAAATTCACAATTCACAAGATGTTCCAACAGAATAATAAAGATGGAACCGAGATCCAGAAAAACACATGTATAGATATTCCAACAGAATGATAAAGACGGAACCAGTCAGGTGTAAAAACACATGTATGTGGATGTTCCAAACAGTAATAATAGAAGAATGTCACCAAGTATAGGGTAAATCACGTATACAAAGTTATTCCAATGTAATAAATAAGAATGGAATAACATAAGGATTTCACCAAGTATAGGATACGCCGCATACATCTGTGTTATGTATAGGTATACCACTTTTTAAAAGTTATTCCAATGTAATAATAGTGAATGGAATAATGTAAGTTCTCTTCAAGAAGAAATAATAACACCTTTACCGTAAAAAGAACCTAATATGTAAGTAGTGAAGTAGTAATACTCTTCTTCTTTCTATAATTTTTCTCTATAACTTCTCTCTATAATTTCTCTCTGTAGTTTCAATGAATTCGTAAGAAAATAATGAAGGAACGAGCTTCTATTTATAGGAAAATGGAATGATAAGTAACTAATCCATGAATTCGGTCCGTGATTGATTTACTTTAATCTGACGGTCCATATTTAAAGAAAATCTTTTAAATAAAATATAATATATTCTATTTATATAAAACATTTTTTACTATGCAAACACTATGCAAAACACTATGCAAAAACACTATACAAACACTATGCATAATAAAATATAATATATTCTATTTATAGAATAACTTTAATAAAGTATTCTATTTTATATAAAAGATGTTTCTATTTTATTACGTTAATAATAATGAATAAAATAAAACGTCATTATCGCTATAATAATTCATATTATTAATCGAGCAATAATGGAATCAAACCGAGTGACTTCTCACATAAGCATCGATAATCAATACCGTAGCTTACTATGCAACCACACGACATCGTATTTTTACTACTAAAGTAGTTCAACAAAGATCAACTGGTAAAACTTCCGCCGTTATTTCAATAAAATATTTTTGTCGTTTCTCAATACTTACAATAATTCTGCTAAGGGTCCACCAATGATTGAGCCGTTGCATTTAATATTCCCTCGCTAAATCGAATATTCCCCAACCAATCGAATATAATATAACCACTGTGATACTTTGCAAAATTTATAAATACTACCCATAACTATAATATTTATCTCAAATTCACACCATAATATTAAAAATTATTTCGACAAAATTTAAATCTTTATTGATAAAATCCGGGTCTCACAATCTCCCTCCTTATGGAATTTACCGAAATTAGGGTATCGACTTGGTATGATAAAGAGGTAAGGATACCTTGAATACCTTTATCGTTGAAAACATTAAATTCATCTTTGCAATCCTACCAAAGATATTCATTAACAATTCATCTTTGCACTATAGGCCAAAGATATACAATTTTGTAAAACCAATAATCTTTGAGACGCAGCCTTAATAGTATACCACGACCACGTAATTATCCATGCACCAATCGCCAAGGATATTCGATGTTTTTCAATTACTACTATGATTATACCCGAATAATCCTTCGTCATAATCATACTGAAAGTCTATCAATGCACTACTACCAAAGATGACTTTTACCACATCCATGAATTAATATTTCATTGCCGAGACTCATTTCGATAATTAATTCATATCATCGAATCATCCCTCCCACTACGTGCCAAGGATATTCATTAAGTATCACGACCACGAATTATCCATGCACTACTTCCAAAGATAATCGTGGTATTCATTAGTATCAATGCACCACAAATTATCCATACACTCACGCATCAAAGATAATCTTGTATTCATTATCCATGCACTACGGCCAAAGATAATCTGTATTCATTAAGATTACGACCACAAATTATCCATGCACTACTACCAAAGATAATTGTGTATTCATTAGTATCACGACTATTAAATTATCCATGACTACTACTTAAAGATAATTCAGTATTCATTAAGATCAACGCACTAACAAATTATCCATGCACTACTTACCAAAGATAAATCGTGTATTCATTAGTATCACTACCACAAATTATCTCAAGGAGACCAGATTTTATCAATAAAGATTTAAATTTTACTCGAAATAATTTTTTATATTACGTGGTGAATTTAAGATAATATTATAATTATTAGGTAGATTTATAAATTTTGCAAAGTAATGCAAATGGTTATATTATATTCGATTGGTCGGGAATATTCGGTTTAGCGAGGGAATATTCGTATGAAATCTGGCTCAATCATTGGTGGACCCCACAAGCGTAATTATTATCGGATTGAGAAAACGACAAAATATTTTATTGAAATAACGGCGGAAGTTTTACGCTGACATCATTGAACTACTCTAGTAAAAGCAATAAAGAATACGTGTGGTTGCGTGACAAGTAGACACCGGTATTGATTATTGATGTATGGTAAGTCACCAGGTTTGATTCCATTATTACCGATTAATAATATGAATTATTATAGCGATAATGACGTTTTATTTTATCCAGTATTATTAATTTAATAAAAAACGAAACATCTTTTATATAAAATAATACTTTATTAAAGTTTATTACATAAATGTAATATATTATATTTTATTACGCATAGTGTTGCATAGTGTTTTGATATAGTGTTTTGTATAAGGATTGCATATAGTGTTTGCATAGTAAAATGTTTTTTTATATAAATAGAATATATTATATTTTATTTAAGATTTTTTCTTTAAATATGGATAAAATCGATTAAAGTAAATCAACTGGACCGTTCATGGATTAGTTAATATGCATTCCATTTTCTCCTATAAAGAAGCTCGTTTTCCTTCATTATTTTCATTTACTTAATTCATTGAAACTCTGTGAGAGAGAAATTATAGAGAGAAGTTATAGAGAGAAAATTATAGAAGCAAGAAGAGTATTCCTGCTACTTCACTACTTCTATATTCGGTTCTTTTTACGGTAGAAGGGTGTTATTCTTTTCTTCAAGAGAACTTCTATTATTCCATTCATTATCATTCTGCTGGAATAACTTGTAAAAGTGGTATAACCTATACATAACCTCGATAATACAAGATACCCTATACTGGTGAAATCCTTATGTTATTCCATTCTTATTTATTCTATTTGAATAACTTGTATAATGCTTGGTTTACCCTATACTTGGTGACATTCTTTTATTATTACATTGGAACATCCTCGCCTGCAGGTGTTTTGCATACTTAATTGGTTAAAATCTTTATTATTCATTTGGAACATCCTGCTCGTATTGTTTTACACCCACTGGTTCCGCCTCTTTATCATTCATTGGAATATCCTATCGTGTGTTACACGGGATCCAGTTCCATCTTTATTATTACGTTGGAACATCCCGTCAGTGTGAATTTCACGACCTTGGTTTTCGTTATTATTGATACATTGGAATAACTCCGCTACATGCAAGCATTTCTGCATGCGTGGTGATTTCTTTGTTATTCCATTCTTTATTATACCCGGTTAGGTTAAAACTTTGACTTATCTCCATGAAATTAGTAGAATATCCTTGATATTTTAAGCTTTCATCCAAAGATCTTTTCATGGAAATATTCTTCCGATCATTCTTGAATTTTACTCTGGCTACAAAACAAGATTTTGTCGACAATTTGACGCTATTTAATTCTCGGATAAAATAATTCTTGAACTTGTTTTATTGAATTATTATGTCATCGTCATCATCCTCACGATATATTAGCGTTATCTTTGGCTTACGCAGCATAGATGAACTTAGTATGATTATGACCGTGGATCATTTAAGATAATCATGCATTTGTTATAATGATGTGATAAAAGTCCTCGGTCTGTAATAATGCAACGATGGATAGTTTTGGTATGATTATGACCCGTGGGTGATTCTAAGATAGTCATGACCATTGATAATTTGATGAAAATCCTCGACCGTGAGTGTACGTGGATGATTAGATGGTGGTTTATTTATTAAAAATTTGAGTCTCGGCGATAAAAAAATTGATGAAAACCTTTTAAAACCTAAAAGATAGTAGATTTTATTCTCTACTGACTCTTTTAATGGATCGCATATTCACAAGCAGCTTAAACCGGTTTGTTCTATTGTATTTATCGCTTAACATCGTTGAAGGCTAATGATAATTTATTCGCATTATCTTAGTCATAATATTTCTTCTTGGGCTAGTTGAGCTCACCTCTTTCTTTCACCGTTTTCTTCGAGGAAATGTGGAATATAGCTAGGATTTATCGGGGAAATGCAGTAATGGTCCGTAAGATAAGATTAGTAGTCCTCACTATTCTGCGTGAAATAAAGGTGATAATAGTTGTAATGAGGACTCCTTTTGAGTTTGTATAATATCTAGTAGACAATATTTGTATTCAAACTGACAGCTTTATGTCGATTGCATACTACAGCTTAGGTTAGTAAGTTGTATTTGAATTTATGTATCATGTAAGTGCATGCAACCCAAGATGGGTGACGATAATACCTAATTTTTGGGGACGCCACATTATCCACGACTAATGCTAAAGATAATCGTGTATTCAATTACGGTTATGATTATACCTAACAATCCCCTGATTATAATCATACCAAGTCCATCTACACGTGACATTCGCCACGTATGACTTTCAACATAATATAAATAATGGGATAATGATATAAAAGAATCAATCAAATGAGATAAAGGATAAATATTAAACATTTATAATATAATTTATCCAGGATTC
>CM035172.1:8204424-8321469 GCA_020205615.1 Panax quinquefolius | reverse complement strand
TACTACTAATAAATTCTGATTACCTTAACTTATATTTTTTTTTTTTTTGGTTTTTTAATTTTTAAATGAATCCTTTATAATTTTGAAGTTTGAAAATGCATCAGTACCATTTTCAAAGATTTTATAGTAATTTAGAATATGGTATGTAAGTACATTTTTTCTAATAAAAAAAATGTTGGTTAATCCATAAATTCTTAATTTAAAGAGAGTCGAGTCAGTACCAATTGCATTAATTGCATGGGGCAGTCATTACATTCTGACAGGAAAGATGTATAAGATCGTACCAGGTATGTTTGATATATGTACTGATGAGAGAGAGCATAAGATTCAAGGGAAAGGAATTGATTAAACACCGAAAGCTACCATCAATCGGGAAAAGCACTTGAAATTAAACTTACACTACAAAGTTTTGATAACCATTATGGACAAAACATGGAATTTCAATAAAGCTTTTAATGTAGTCCGATTTGGTGCTCCTATTAAATGGAGGACACAGAACTGAAGGTCTTGCTCCATGATTATTACAACATGTACGTAAATAAGAAAGAAAATTAAGTTGAATCTCTTAGTAAGATATACTACTACTCTAGTCTCTAAAAAGGAATAATAAATGTGATTGATCACACGACATTCACACGATGTCCAACCAAATGCCATATCCCTTTAAGGATTTGTAATGTAAATGGAACACGGTGTCGGAAAGAGTAGACAAGAAATAATTTACATCAACATTCTAATACTAATTTCAATTTTCCTGACTCATTATTGGCAATTACATGCAAGAAGTACAATCTAGTAGGTAGAATTATAACAAGTAGGCATAAGTATGTAAGAAAAAGAGGTGGCATCACGCACGGCATGTAAAGTGGTATATAAAAGTAGAGGACCAGTGGCTTACGTGGACATGGATCTGCAGAACTTCGGAGGTTGATTCGTTACAACAAATTTCGTGATTTTGCCTGTCGGAAGAAGGTGGACTCGGTTTAAGAGTACTATACTGTGAAGAGTTTTATGCCCCTACCCATACCATACTGAGGTGGAGGAAGAGGAATCCACAGCCATGGCTTTCCCTTCTCAACAGCTTGATTGAGAAATGCAAATAAATAAAGTAAATTAATCCAAATAAAAGCTGTCATCCATCGTTATGGCAAATTGTGAAAGCCAAGTTGAATTAGTACCCTAATATATTAAGCTCTAGTGTTGCTTTATATTGAGAAGTAGTATTTCCGTCAGCTAGGCGAAAGTGCAAACTCTGCCTCTTTCACTGAATCGGTCCAGATTTTTTTTGACATAATTTACGCAAAATTTACAAACTAAAAGAACAGACTTATCAGTATATAGCAAAAGCAATGCAAACTTTTGATTTAACAGTTTGAGGTTCCATTATATCGCGCTACCTACACTAAAACTTACTGGAAATTATCAAAGGCTAAAGCAGGTATGTTGTCATCAAATTCCTTCATCATGTCCCATGGTCCATCTCCAACTCCAACTAAAATGATTGACAAAGGGTATCCGTTATGTAAAGTAAAATAAACACACTTCTAAGTTGTTGTGCAACAAAATCATCAACAAACAAAAAGTACAACCAGCAAAATACCTGGCTTTCACAATTGCCTCAACAGTTTTCCTTTCCTGGGGGCTTAGCTGTCCACCTTCAGTATCAACGCTTCTTGTCACCTATCATACATTAGAGAATTATAACATTGGTAGTTTAAAGCTTCAACTTCTGTATCCAAGCAAACAATGAACAGCATGCTATGTTGGCAAATCAAAAAGGAAGCAATGCTTTAATGGTTTCTCAGACGCAAGTAATACCGCACCTCTCAAATGATAAGATCTCTCTTAGTCTCATGGAATTTCAATAGCATAAACTTGCATGAGAAACTCAGCCATCATTTGTGGGTGGGTTGTTTTGGTAGTAGGATGTCATTAATGTATGTCACTTTATGCTCACCCATGAACACAGCCACAACATCTAATTATTGTGGCAACATCAAAACAATGTGTTTACTACTCGCTACCTTTAAATTTTACAAATAGGTTAACATACATCTTTTGCAAACTATACATACTGGCAATTACCTTTCATATTCAGGAAATTAAAAGTACAGAACTTATCCTGACATTGTAAGCTAGGAAAATAACACATTTTACGTTAAAAAAATTATGTGATGTTGCCACATATTTTCCCACAGATTGCATGTTCAACAAAATTAATTTGTATTATCAATAAAACTCATATCATAGATAAAATACCTGCCCATCAGCTATTATCAATAAAACATGGTACTGGCAACGACTTTACTCAACAACAGTGATTGCCATTTCAATAAGGGGGCAAAAGATGTTGGTCCTGTTTATAGAAAGCAGAGAAAAAGGTACCATAAGCTGCTAGAGCCAGCCAGAAAGAGATAAAAAAATTAAATTAGTCAAACTGAGACCTGCAGAGTCTTAGCTGAGGGACTAATTCTCTATATAGCCTCAATACTTCCTCAAATCCATCACAAAATCTTTCATCTGGATGAAACTAAACACTTCTTGGTCATGTGTTGAAGCTGCAGATGTTAAAAACACTTGAAATCTTTATGTTACTCAATGTCTCAATTCATCTCAATCAAGCCTTGTGCAGACTGTGTAGAGCTATCTTAAAATTTGGAAGAGAAACTAAAAAAGAATGAATGAACAATCAGAAGAAAATACCATCTCGAATCCAAAACAAGGAATCAGGTTATCTTCATCAAAGGAAGCTAATGTCCGTCCGATGATTGATATTGCCTCTTCATAAGGATTCTGATCATTACCAATGTGATGCAAGCTTCTGCGGTGAAATGACCTTGCGCCTAATATAAAAACAAATTAAAAGCATCGCACATAGCCTATATGGTCATCTTAACACTTATATAAGATCAAACCTGTCCACTCGTTGCTCTTGGTGAAATCAATACCAACTATTAGATTTGATGACTCCAGACCAGCACGTGCCAAGGCATCAGTAACCTGTAGGGAAAAAAAATAAACTGCGTTTTTTATAGCAAATACTTACGTATAATAACAATACTGTTAAATGCATGAGATGTTGATACTCTCTTTGCCGTAAAAGTAGGTTCCAACCATTGATTGTTTATGAAAGAAGAAAAGAGTTGGTAAACAGTATAGTTGAAAGCTCTACAATCATGCCACGAAATCAAACACAACAATCATCATATCAACGAGGACACTACAATCATGTTCTTTTTTTGAAAATTGTCAATGCCTTGCTTCGGTAAGAGTGTGAAATACACAAAACCCGATAATAGAGTCTATATGTAGCTAGAAGAACAGATGCTATCCAAAAAGTTGTTGTGTCCTTTTGGACCGCAACTTTTCACACTCTTGGCCCTTCGTTTTACATGTCCAATTACAATATGACCAAATGGTTTTCAAAAAAATACCACAAGTGACATGGTTTATCGAAAAGACTTTTATCCCATTTACTCTATGCCAAATCTCTGTGAAGCTTGAACATACGATTGGTTATGGAACAAATATGATAACTAACATAAGTAGTCTGTATAGATAGGTATCATTGTTGTCAGTTATTTCCTATTTGGCTCTATTTGTAAAGCTTATGGAATGAAAATGTTTGCTACATTGATTTATCAGTTCATTTTTATGACTTTGTGGACATTACAAGTATTGGATTCTTTATTATTATTCTTGATAGCATTCTATTATATTTGTATACATGAAAATCAAAATAGCACCTACAATATTTTGTGCACTGCTAGGTTCTGCTTCACGTATTACCAATTAATCATATATGAAGATTTTCGGACTCAGCATCTATCATTCTTGAAGCTAGGTTCTCTTATCAAATTGCTCATTTGTTTTATTGGATGAAATTTTTAGTTCGTTGATGAGTCAGCATTACGTGTTTTTTTTAGAGTGCAGATTATGGGCACATCATTGTACATTTGCTTTAGCACATGAATATAAGAGAGAACCAAAACTCTGGGATGCACGGTTGCAGAACTTAACATGCACAGTTAAATCAGCTTGATGCTCTTATGATTGTTCTATTCTACCGGTTATTTCAGTTACTTTCCCTTTTTTTAGTGTGGTGAACTGAGATATTTTTATTTTTCCGACTTAAAAACTTTTTTTAATAATTTTTATCAAGGTGTTGAAATGGAACTTTGATGGTAGTCATGTAGTCATAATTTCACCAAGTGACACATTTTTTTTTTCTCTTTGCATTGCTTTTATTTAAAAGGAATTGAAGGAAATTCCTAACCTTTTACACTGAATTATTACGACTTACATGTATTTTTCCCCTTGAATTCGAAGGCAAGTTTATTTTTTCTATTCCCTTTAAATTACTTAATTTCTTTCTTAACATGTATTAGTACTGGCATTGAATGGGATTATTAATGTCATTTGTTGCTTTTATACAAGAGCTTATTAATGTCTTTATTTGCTTTTATAGAAAGGGATTGATGTTTGTTTTCTAAAATGTCGGTGGCATTTCATCTTGAATTATCTTGACTCTAATTAATGATGATTTTATGTATTTCACAGTGTTACTACTCTGTAATTTATCACCACCTTAGTTAGTCGTATTATGGGTTTCTTCCTAACCCACAAAGCGGTGGCGAGAGGAGAGGTGGGGTTTGTCTGGGTTTAAAGTTTGAAGTGCTTGGTAATTTCTCTCTAAAGGATGCATAGCATCTCAGTCATTGTCATTTGGTTTATATCATTTTACTCTAAACGACACTTACCCTTCATCTAGAACCTTACATGCAGGACATTGATTAGGCTTTATAATTGTGGTCCCTAGTACTGTCTTCTCTTAATCTATTGTGGGTAACATTGACATGGAAATAAGGGATCCAAAGATGGGACATATCTCATTGTTTTAGGAAGGTCGGATAAGTGGTTTTTGGGTGTAAAGTAATTTTAGTGTATCTTATTTTGAATTAGTGAAATTTTAGAAGTAAAATTGAGAGTCATTGGTGAGTTTATAACGATTCATTTGCAACTACTATGTGGAATATTTGGTTAAGATAAGAAAAAAAGTTGATGTCGGTGTATGTAGAATTAAGACCAAGAATAAGGCTTTACGGTGGTTGTGTAGTGGGAAAAGCAAAAGAAGACTTTAGTCATCTATGGTTTAATAGTCGATAAAAGTTAGTATTATGTAGCGACAATTAGAGCATTTTAATGTGGAAATATGTTGTATTGGCAATATTAGTGAAGTGGTGCGATGAGTGTAAGTGTTTACTGCCGGGTTGAAGTAGTCACAATGACCAAGGAGCATTAATGCTGAAAGGTCTGACAAGGGGTTATCGTACCCAATATAATCTTGACACCTGAGACGGGATGGTGATCTCTCCGCTGCGTATGTCAACCTTGTATTAGCCATGGAGTGAATTTATTATGAAGTTCGCTTCATGCTAACCACTTTCAGATTATATAAGAAGTTGTTTTTTATTTTACTAGAATAAAAACAAGTACAACAACCTGAAGTTTTGTTTGATTTATTAGCATTCAAGCATCTTTGCGGATCGAGTCTATATTTTCAAACAAGATCCGAAAACAAAGATTGATGGAAGGACACCATCAAAATTTGCCTCGAATAGAGAGTAGTTAATGGAGGCAATGAGATACATTAATTAACAACAGGTTGTAGGAAGAGTTAGTAGCATTAGTTTGTAAAAAGCAATAGCAACAATAGTAGATAGATAAAAAAAATAATTTCCTTTATATGCACATTATTTGAGAAAAAAATAAATAAATACTTGAGACACATTAGTTTCACATTATTAGTTAAATATGATATTTTCAAAAAATATTTTCTTTATATAAAAATCAAAGTACACAATATTAATCTATTATCGGTTAGAATTAATATATCATAATAGTATATTATAAAAATTATAAATAATACAATAATTTTATAACAAAATAAAGTTAGGTGCTTCATACATAATCATTAGATAATTAAGTCAAACACTATAAAAATATAAATCATCATAAATCCTTGGTGACCTACCCACCACATAAATCGTCGTAGTGATTGATGTCTTACTAAAATCTAGCTTAATTTTAATATTTGGATATCTATTAGTACATACTTATAATGTAATTGTGGAAGATACTATTTCTTGCATACTTCTAGATTAGTACCTTTGAAATTAATCAAACCCGTGATAATCACCGATGCTATATTTCTTATTTGGCGTAAACTCAAATATGGAGCCAACCCTTCATTATTAGTCGATGTGGCTCAATTTTATTGGTTTGAGTCAAAAGATTGTTGAAAAGAATTGAAAAGATTGGAAATTTTTAGTGGGATTAAGAAAGAGGGAAAAAGAAGTTATAAATTAAATAACATGGTTCCCAGAACTTATCCATTATAAGAAAATGAAAGGAAAATAAAATAAAAACTTTGTTGATAAAGCAAAATATGCATAAATTATTTGGTAGCAATTGTTATCGAGGCGGATGCCCTCTGAGTCTCACTTATCCAAATTATGTTGTTTCCTTCTTGACTTTTTGGGAGAGTTTAGTTTGAGGACTCCTTGAGATTAGAGGGGTAAATTCGGATGTATAGGAATTTCGGGTTTATTCTTTCTAATGTTTGTTGTTTGTAAGGTGATTAATTTATTGTTTTCTTTTTCCAATAAGTCTAATTTTATATGCCCACACTTATCAACCTAAAATCATTACATTTCATGTAATTTTGGTTCACTTTGTGGCTTTTGTGGATGCTCATATTCTATCCTGTTTACTGATTTTGTTTTCCTGTTTATCTTTTGATATGGTCTTTAGTTTTATGCACTTGCTTTGTCATCTTTATAATATGTAGCTTATTCTTGAATTTAATAGGTGTTGGTTCAACTATTTATTAGGGAACTCATTCGTATTGAGGGGTGCTTTCCAGTTCTGCGCAACCTGTAAGTCAATGAAATTTGAACTACTTCATATGATATTCACTTTGCCCATATAGTTATTTATGGTTAACTTGAACTCAAATGTGCGGTATCTAAATAATAATTATCTTACGGGAGGAATTCTGCTGACTTGCAAACTTGGCAAATTGAAACTTTTGTAAGTTACTGCGTACATGTATAATGTTACGGAATTATATTCTTAGCATATATTGATGGCGATAAAAAGTTGCACATACTGATTGATTTTTTTAATTGCTAAAGTCTCACCTTAGAGTATGTCAAGGTACATTAAGAAGGCGTGGATTTTAAACTTAAAATTATACACAATTCACTTGAACTAATAATGTCATTGTTTTTATTTGGACAAATATACCCTTAACAATTCATGTTGTGGTTTTCCACCTATTTAAATAATAAAGTATACTCTTGTCCAAAACAAAAAGCATCTTTATCCCAATATTTTTTATAAGTGTCTTAGAATTAGTTACTCGTATTCTAATTTGCGAAAAATTTGTTTACAATTCCTTGCTCTTTTTTTTAAAGCAAATTTGATAATGTTTAGTATGATGCCTCCTTTGAATAACAATTCCTTAACTGGCCAACTAAATACATGATTTAGTAATGTATGAACATCGAGATAACATATCATATCTTCTGAGAAAATCATTCAATATATATATATATATATATATATATATATATATATATGTGTGTGTGTATATGTGAAGAACAAATTTGATAAGCTTGATCATCATGATTAACATAGTAAACTTCTACATGTTGGTTTGAGCTATAATATGCTTATTATCTATTTCTCCAATTTGTGTAGAATTCTTATTAGATATATAACTTATGTTTTAGTTTTACTTGCACATGACTTCGATCAATTTGTCATATATCCTTTTCATTACATTTTTGTTATCAATTTCCAAGTAGTTGATTTAATTTGTTGATATAACGATTCATTTCAATTTTTGCAGGTCTTGGGATGATATTGCTCTTGAATGGAAACGTGTTCATTCAACAACAAGTCGAGGTGGAGAAAAGTTAACGAGGGGTTATGTGTATTTTATAATTTTAAATCGTATTCAAGTAATCACGTTATCCGATTGTTTAGATTCTTGCGATACTACTAACATTTTGCTTTCTCTTATAAATATGATTTTTATTACAAACAATATTTGTGGGCGTTCTTAGATGGATAGCCTTTCTTTTCAAGGTTTATGTCTAGAAGACATGGTAGAGCTTGGCGGATCTACAAGGTAAATGTGTTATTATATGTATTTTAAGAACATAGTTTATTAAAAGTGGTAATATTTTTGGTAGATGATTGGAAAATAGATTGTTGTAAAATCATTTTTTGGGTACATTTGGATCTTTTGTTTATTATGGTTGATCGAGGCATTGAGCTTTTGTTTGTTTATTTGACATGATTAATGCAATTTCTATAATGTTCAAGTTCTCTTTTTTGATAAAAGGTTTGCGAGTTTGTATGGAAGCGATAAATATCTTATTTTTACCGTAAACTAATTTACTAACTTTGTTTGTTTATGGTTTTGCTAAAGTAATTGTATTTGGTGTTTTTCCTTTGTTTTGTTCTTGGCTAAATTATTGAAAGTAAACCGGATCTTTGATATGTCTGGCAATTGCTTATGATTTCTTCTTTTATATCTACTTGGGTTACTTAAGGAACATGTATTCATGCTTTGGAATTGAATTTGGTGCGAACTTTTCTTAGTTTTGAATTGGGATTTGATTTAAGATCTTGAGGGCATGGTTTTGTATCTACATGTTGTTTTCATGCTTTTGGTGGTTTGTTTTCTCATAGGGTAGGTTTAGATCTCATTAAATTTTTCTCGATAGTGGTGGCGACGAGGAGACTATATTTTGCTTTAGAAGTCTTTGTCGATTTAATGTTTTTAGGTAAATCTTGAGCATGTAGCGAATTTTTGAGATACAAATGGGTTTACCTTATGCTAGATATTGAGAATTGCAAAGCTAAAGTAATGTTCTAACCTCTTGAATTTTGTTTCTCTCTGTTACTTTACGATAATTTGTTATTCTAATTTTGGGTGTATTTTCTTGGTTTCATAGTATTGTGGATTTTTCAAAGAGATTCCTCGGTTTATAGTTTCTAAGTGGTTGCAAGTTCATGTGGTGAGTGACTATATACATTTGGATATTTCAATTTTGTGACATGACTCCTTTTACTTTTATTCAAGTATTTTACTACATTTACGGGGTTATATGTAGAACTTATAAATTTAATTTTGAGATGGGGAAGGGTTTAGTAAGCTAAAGAGGATCGTTTACATTCTACTTTTGAATCTGTTTTCATTCTACTTTTAGTTTCTCCTTTTCAATATGACACATCATATTTTGTTTGAACTTCACTCTTATCTTTTAGCTTGGCTCATGTGGTGAGTGATTCTATACATTTGGATATTTCAATTTTGTAACATGACTCCTTTTACTTTTATTCAAGTATTTTACTACATTTACGGGGTTATATGTAGACTTATAAATTTAATTTTGCGATGGGGAAGGGGTTAGTAAGTTAATGAGGATCGTTTACATTCTACTTTTTTAGAATCTGTTTTTCATTCTACTTTGGTTTCTCCTTTTCAATATGACACATCATATTTTTGTTTTAAACTTCCACTCTTATCTTTTAGCTTGGCAATGAATTGATCTTTGTACATTTGTTTAGTTTAAGATTTTTATCATATTTCATTTGTCGTCTGAGGGAACTCATGATGTGTTTATATACATCAGTATTACTTGGAATTTTGGTTTGCCACAATATTTTTTAGTTGGTCTCACATGTTAGTATTACATTGCTCTCACTTATATCATTCCACTTTTATGCTTATTAGACTTTTTTTTGGTATTGCCACAATATTTTTTTTGTTGGTCTCACATGTTAGTATTACTATATCTTTCCACTTTTATGCTTATTAGATAGATTTGTTGTTTATCCATGTAATTGATCTGATAATTTCCTTATTTAATTCACGGCTCTTTACATGGTGACATGTTCATATATGATGAATGTGATCTTTCTTGATCTTATTTAATGGGTCTTATAAAGGCGTGCTTTTGCGGTGATGGCGTGGAGGAAGAGTTTGAGAAGGATAAAGAGGAGATGTTAAATGAGGAAAATCCGGAACCGGAAAAAGCCGAATTCTACTCCACAGTACGAGTCGGTGGACTCAATGTACAAAAAGAGGCACCTTCTTGGATGTTGGAAGAGCATGAGAATGCTAAAAAGAAGGGAAGAAACTCTTAAGAAGAGGAAGGATGCACATCTTGAGAATGTGATCATATCGAGAAGGTGGATAAAAGGTCGATCATTTTGGTTATAGGGTTTATTAGGTGCATTCTGCTACAATTTAGATGATAGAAGCTGAGTAATCGAGGAGCAGACGCATTGCATGTACACAATTCATTAACTCTCATTTATTACCTAATATGTGGTGTTTGTAATGGTATATGGCGGTGAGAAGCTGCACACAAAGACATTGCCTTATCCATACACATCGAAAGGAAGTTTTGAGGCGAAGCATCCGGATATCTATTGGTCTGAATTGACCTACTGGCTGCAATTGGAGCTCTTAATCGATCCGGAAGTGTGTTCCACATTAGACTTTTGCCTCCATTTGTTATATATTACGTTGTGAATGTTTTGGTTTTCATCCTCACTATGACCACAAGGATTAGTGCAATATGGTTGCAAAAATTTACTTCGACTTTGTTTGTGATTCATATAGATGGTGAAGAAATGCGGTGTAATCATAAAACCAATCAAATATGAAGATGTGGATCCTCGTGGGAGAAGCGAGAGGAGCATAAGCGGGGTGGGAAGAAGCGAGAAGAGTGGGAATAGGCGGAAGAACAAGAATTGGGGCGAGAATGTCGAAAAGATTGATACAAAGTGATAAAAGCGAATTGCGCATAAGCGAAACAAAAGGAGTCTAAGCAAAGCGGTGAAAAAAAAAGATTCTTGTTTTATCCATTTAGAATTTATATGGGTCTGTTTTTCCTTTTAGTCAATTATGTATAATATATATATTTCCTTGGCGATTCTATGAATGCGAAGGAGAACTCTATATATATTTTTTCATTTTTGTTCTTTGTTGTTATGTTCTTTTATAGGAGAATTTGTCGAATTGAGAAAAGTGTATTTGTTAATTAGGAGATAAGGTATCGAAAGAGGCTCTTTGTTAGGTTTCTTTGTTAGAAAAAGGAATCTTGAATTGACTTATGGCATTTATTTATCGATCTGATTTTGTTGGGACAACTGGCTGACATTTTACGAAATCCTACGAGGAACATTTCCTCTTTTATTTATTTGTATCAAAACAACAAAGGTGTTAATTAGTAGTATTTCATAGTTAATTTATAATTGTTAGTAGTAGTGGAGGTGTGGAGGAGTGCTTTTAAATGTTCTTAAAGAAAATATGAAGGTCATTGGCATTAAGATTGTTTGAATTTAATAAATGTAGTTAAGCGCTGGAGTCGATTTTATTGTTGAGTGAATGTGAATGTTGGTTTAGTTGTTTCCTTAACAAATTCATTTTTTTTGCAGGTCTCGGTTGTAAATAATGAGCATGTAGATACTCTTTAATCATTGTAAGTCACATTTTCATTTAGATTCATATGTAAGTATTAAATAATTACGAGCATTAAATAGTCTTAGGAGCCACGGATTAACCTAGTTTCAAAAATATAATTAGTAGATGATGAACACCATACATGATGCTGGGGTCTAGTGATTGTAACTAATGAAAACCATATAATTTTATTTTTGTCATCATAGTATTATTAGAAGACCAAAGATGAAATAGATAAAATTTAGGAAAATCTTACTTACATCTAGAAATAATACATACATAATTTTAAGTTTTTTGTCCATTATGTTGGGGAATAGACCTCTCAAATTTGTGATTCATAATTAATTAATATATATATTACCACTAGGTTACTTCAAAGCTAATCATGCATTATTAACATGAAAAAGTTTTAGAGGCCTTATTTTCTTACAAATTTTAATGTCAATCGAACACTTGTAATAAATATAAGTCTTCATTTTCTTTTCTTTCACTTTATTTTACTTCATTTTTCCTCGAGTTCATTTTCTTACGATATTCTTGACATCTAAACAAAACTTGAAACACATGTAAATGAAAAAAAAATATACCCTACTAGTTTCCTTATCTTACATCCAGTCCCATAATAAGTGTTTTTAAACTTAAATCACCGTCTTAATACACAAACTAAAATGGCAAAAATACCCTTAATATATTTTCTTTGAAGTTGAAGAGTTAATGAGTGTCATTTTAATTGTAGTGATGGTAAGATCTGATAAATACCATTATTTTGCATAAAAGGCATATATGAGAAAATATTGCAAAAATTGTATTGGAGTTCTAACACATCACTTATTTTGGAAAAAATATTAAGCCTAAAAAATACTTATTATTAGACGGGTAGTATTATTATTATTATTATTACTCCCTCGGTTCCTAAAAAAATGTGTCGTTTTAGAAGAAAAAAATTTGTTCCAAAAAATTTGTGCGTTTATAACTTTAGGAGGAGAATAAATTATTTATTTTCCTATATTACCCCTACCTTCTCTCATTGTACCAAGAAATTCTCTCTTGTATTAATAGTTTTCAACTAGGGTAGTGATGAAATTTTAAACAAATTTTATTTGGTAAATGATACTTTCTTAATCCACGTAACTTCAAAAACCTTAAAAGCGACAATCTTTTAGAAATGGAGGTTGTATTATTTAAAATTGCAAGCGGATAGGATGGGAGAAGCGGATCCTCTGTCCCCAAATTCTCGTCATCCTTTGTGTCCCCACTTAAATTTTGACACGTGCCCTTTTATTTAATTTTAAAATTAATTAGTATTAAATAAGAGATAAAGAATCAAAATTTAAGTTGAGGGATCTGAGGAGACTAAAATGGGGATCTGCTCTCGGGGATAGGATAAAGCTAAAATATGAGCTTACATTTTCTATTGAAAATTGGAAATGTGGTTGACTTTGAATTTGCTCTCTTTTACTTTTTATTTGGCGATACATGGTCAAATTTGGCCCAAAATAGTGTGTGATTTATGAATGGCGGCTTGGGCCTATAGGCCTTTAATGGTGTTAACGGTCAGTAGAGGCCTAGTTGCATGGGCTATCCGAGTTGAGATAAGAAAGGGCATCTTCTTCTCATGATTGGAAGAGTTCGGTTTAGCGCGGTTTCTCACATCGTACCAAAATATATCACTTTGAAACTTTTTTATATTAAAAAGCCCCATTATTTTGAAAATTTTCTTACAACTAATTGTAAATACTTGTAATAATAATTTTAAAAAGAATATGATGCTCAATACTTGTAATAATTTTATACTTTGTATACTTATAAATAGATATTATACATGCATATTCTATATATATTTGGCCCTATCTGAACATACATTAAAATTTCAATACCAATAAATATGTAAAACATTAATAAATAATTTTTTAATATGTTAATGCTACATTAGAATTTAGGAAATATGTACTAATTAATTCTTATATTAATTTCCTAGATAATATTAGTAGGTAAAATTAATTAATATAGCATATAATATAAGTAATATATTTTATTATTTAAAAATAAATTAATAAATAAATCGACACTCTGAATCACCTTATTGAATACTTTTGAGTCTAGTTAAGCTGTAGACTAGAAGAATCCTTCCTTCTTAGCTACTGTAAGATTCATGACCTAACCTTACTATGGAGAGATTAATGATAATATTGTTACGAATCTGAAATGTGTAATGTTAGTGCTTGAACTACACTTAAATTTTATTAAATCTCGTGTAATCGAGTAATATGATTCGATGTACTTATATTGTTATATAAGAATAAAATACACAAACATCACAAGTCTCTCTGCCTATTGTTCTGACATCTGATTAATTTCCCACCTTGACCCATATATTTACATGCCTTCACTTTACCCTGAAGTACATGTGTCTAACACTCAAATAAGATTACAGGTGTTGGACACTTCATTTTAGTGTAAAACTAGATCTAAACCAAGTGACTTTCGGACGGGATTATTCAATTTTTAATAATAATTGTATACGTCTGATTAATAAATTAAAAAATAATAAAAAGATGGTAAATTGTTGTGCGATGATCAAATTTTACACAGAAAAACAAATGAATATAAATTATAGGGGATAGTGGTGAGAGTTTACTTATTTGTGCATTACACTCTAAATATGTGACTATTGTTTCTGAGTGTGAAAAGAGTGTGCATGGGACATATGTAGTATAGCGTGTAAATGTTATTGAGGACAATGCAGCAAAAAAACACCAGAAAGTTAAGCCTCCACATCATCTGCAAAAGAGAAGTGATGCCACCAGAAGCATAAAAGAAGAGAACTTGGAATAAAATATAAATGTCTAAAAAGAAACCATGTAACTCAGTATTGGAAGTTGAAACAACCAAGTTAAAAAGAAAAGTTATGTTGGTATTTTTGGTAATTTTTAAAAAATACCTAAAATGGTTTTAAAAAACAAAACAAAAATTAGGCAATCTAATCTAGAAGATCACATGTTCCTGCAGGGTTAGGTTCCTTTGGGTAATAATAATGCCTCCTTTAAAATACTTCACATATTTCAGACTTAATATTGGGATATACCAATTTATTGAAACGTATTAACAATTGGTTGTTTTCTGCTAGCATAAAAATTTTGATAAACAGGTGTAGCATTTCAGTTCCACAAAATTGCTTTCAGACTATACCCACCTAAAACCAAGTAGCGGTAGTACATGCTACAAACTAACCGCTGTGCAATATTTTAGCAACATCAGAGTTTGATTTAATGGAAAAAGTAAAACATAATAATAGTACACAACAGAAAATTCCAAATAACATCTTGCACATTTACACGCCATCAGCAATGCCCCTCAAAGAATCAGAGGCGCTTGAGAAGGGAACACCATATTGTCATAGATCAGTGCAGCAACAGCTGCACCAATCAAGGTTCCAACCCAGTATACTGCTTGATTCTTGAAGCTCCCTCCAATTAGTGCTGCTCCAAATGAGTATTCAGGGTTCATCGACCCACCCGTGAAGCGGTGAAGGGGCCTGATGCCAAAACATTTGCCCCGGCTATAAACCCTATAGCCAGCGGTCCAATGGTTGCCATTGAACCACGTCTCGGATCCGCAGCTGCATAAATTGTGTAAACCAATGCAAATGTCATCACCCCTTCTAAGAGGGACGCTCCAAATCCAGTCATTTGTTGAGGAATAATTCCATGTATTGGAACATGCTGCACCCCACCATTAAATTAAGAAGGTTCAATTATAGTACAAAAAGTTGAAGACTACCAAATACTTTTTGCGCATACTAAATTCATACCTCTTCGACTGTTGCAACTTTCAAAAGCAGACAAGCCATGACAGATTCAAGAATTTGTGAAATCCAATAAAAGATAGCCATCATAATACTGATATGGCCTCCAACGGCCATTCAAAAGTAATAGCCGGGTTACATGGCCACCAGAAATAGTGGCATAATGTAAACTGCAACCGCCAATGCAAAAGTAGTTGCAATTGCACTTCCTACCAGGCTATATGGATCTGATACAGCCTCCCCCAACAACTTCCCTGTAACCAAAAAAACAAACATTGATAATTTCTGGCCACCACAAAATTAAATCAGTTCAACTACAATTTAAAGTGAGCACTCACGGGACGACATGGCAGATCCAATGGCAGCGTAAATGAAGAAGAATGTGAGATGAACTCTGCAAGATATGATCTAAGAGCATTAGCAGTGACAGAATGCTCTAACTGGGTTCTGAGAGATGTCATTATATTATATAAACAATCTAGTGTCGATTTCTCTGAAGAAGAAGAAGAAGAGTTTGAATAATCTTTTAGAGTCAGTAGTCTTTAAAACCCATTCAATCAAAATTCTTCTATATTTTAAAATTCCCACCCAGACACACCTTATGTGTTGAGCAATTTTAGAGGAACAAAATTAATCCTAAATGCTCTGTTGAGCAATCGGGTAATATCTAGGAAAAGATTACATGTAGCTACGCCTGGCCCAGCAGCGATCCGCAGAGGACAACATTCTAACCATATAACAGTTGTTCCCACAAAATAGTGCACCAATTCAAAAGCTAAAATTTAAAGTGATTAGAATTTCTCTCTCTTTGCTGCAATACATAGTCCATACAACATTCAAATTCTCAACCTTAAGAACACACAAGTTACTGATGTGACTTTAGAGAACCCCACTTGACAAATTTTTTAGATTCAATTTTTTATATTTTAATTTTCTCAAAGACAAACTACCGAGAACAATATATCAAATTTCCTAACCTTCAACCTTTGCCTAGGACTGCTAGAATCCTGTCGAGTTTACATTACCCGATTGCATTTTGAGTAAAAAGATGGCTTGAGTTGTGGGAAATAAAATATAAACTTCAATTTAGTATTCTCTTCTTGTCCTCAGTATATTACAACGGTTTACGGGTAGAAGGATCAGAGGTCGTAACCTCTGCATACATATACATGTCTACTATTGCTTTGGGCAAAGATACGCCTTAGCTTTTGAGGTCTCTTGATCTAGAAGAAAAGGTACCTGCGAGTGAAAACTTGTTATTTTTTATTAAACGAAACATATTATATACTGTATCGGGTCTTACAAAACTCGACACTCACCTTAAATGTTGGTGTGAGCGACCATTCTCAAAGTAAAGGTTCGAAGCACCAAAGTCACAGCTTTAGCAAATTCAAAAGTCTCTCATTTTGCGATGTATTATATCATTTGTTAGGGTAAAACAATGATTTGAAAGCATAATTGCAAAAAATCTATCGGAGAAATAAGAGTACGAGCTTCTCTTCCAATGCGTCCATATCGGCGAAACAATGACCTTTGCTGCTGGGGTCATTACACAGATTGTTCTAAATTTTGGACGCATCCATGAGATAAGACAAAAATTATGTCGAAGATGGTTAAAAGAGTCGATGTGCTTTAACAACTTTAAGTTTGTGAAGTTAACAACTTTAAGTTTGTGAGGTTTAAGTTTGAGTTTACCTCAAGGCCTTGACAAGAAATTGACCCGAGCTTTAAACACATCCGGGATCTCTTGAGACCATAGCAACGAAAGAGGAGTTGGTTGTCACACTTGCCAACAAAACAATTGAAGCAATCGGTCTTTATCACACCATGCACAGGGGAAAGAAAGGGTTTTTCAAACTGAATTCTTACCACATATACAAAACAACAACTGCAACAAACTTGCACTTAGCATATACATTTTCAATTTTCTCGGGAGCTCGTATTCTCCTGTGCCCGACTTGAAAATGTTCTTCTTCTATCCGCGATTAACGAGGACTACGTTCAAATGATGATTCTTATTAACGTTAATAACTTCATGGCAATCATAGTCATCATCAATTCCTTGAAGGTCTATTGCTAACTTTATTGTGCTCTCACTGTCGATGATCTTTAAGCGGCCTCCAGGTGCCATAACCTATGTCTCCATATAAAACCATCCATCTTCATCAATTACTTCTCTTAAAAATTTTTGACTGCATAATCGGATGTACTCAACTTTAATAAAATCATACGAACAACTTTATCTCCGATGGATTCATTTCTAAATAATTGTCATAATATTAATAATATATGTAAATTTGAAATAGAATATTTATAACATTAGTTGAAAATTTATAGTGGATTCATTTCTAACTAATTGTCGTAATTAAATTAAAACTTATTGAAATTTAAGTTTCATAATTTTATTCGGATTAAATTTTCAAGTAAAATTTGTCGATATAAGCTAATATGAAATTCAATACAAACTTAAATAAAATTAAAATAATTATTTTTTCATAATCATAACTAAATAAATCTATAATAATTCATTCAAATTGAATATCGCGAGAAACAATGCTTGCGGGATCTTTTTACATCTAGGGATGAAAAACCATATCTGAAAGCCCGAAGCTTTAAGCTTTTCAACAACTTCACTACCATTTTTTCTCATTTCTAGCAGTTAATATTACTTAATTCCATTAGATGCCGACTTTTGGCATGTCTTAAACCAATTCCTTTGTTCCCCAAAATCACAATATAAATCAATCATTTGAAACTTCGATATACAAAACCTACCTTTTAGGGAGGACTTGAGGCCTTGGTGGTATTATTAACATGTGATACATCCGGGACCACGAAACCAAAGTTAAAAAATAGTTAAAAGGCAACCATTAAGATGGATAAAAAGATACCTAGCATATTACAATCCATGAATGAGTGTAAAAACCAAAATATAATTCATGAATACCAAATGACAATTTAAAAGGAAAATAAGATTGTTTCTTTGCGTTAGGCCTTGGTAGAAATACTTTACATCCTGCAATCAATTGGTGGTTATGAAGTTGCTAATCAACATAAAACAACTATTTCCCCTACTTGTTGCAATTCACAAATGCTGGAAATATTCTTGGATCTCTCATTGCTTGATATTACTCACATTAGTAGCTGCTGAAATATTTACTCATAATATCATTATTTTCTATTTGCAGGGGTTCCATGTATGATAAGATGGGAATTTGGTGTGCGGCATAATGCACCCTTGCTGGTAGCTTCACAATTATATTTTTCAGTCAAATAATATGATTACATTTATTGCTTGCGAAACACATCTCATCTTTTTTATAGAAAATCCTTTTCTAGCACTCTTGTCATATATTACGTAGAAATGGGAAACCTAGCTCGGGGAGTGTTGGAGGGAGGCAAACACACTTACGTGAGATCATTTCATCATTTCAAATAGAAGAAACGACACATTATAACACATGCGAAAACCATAAACCTCCCTTCCTTTAAGCATTAAATCGGTTGTTGAAGCCACACTTTCTTCCTTATTTTCTTGAATGGACCGCAGTTTTGATTCCATTAGATTAATTTTAATAGATTGGCCACCATTGTTATCTCTTGCGAAAAGAAAGAAAGAAAAAACATAAATCTATTGTAAATTATAAGTGATGACTATTTGAATGGTGATTTAAAATTTGGTTACAACTCCCGAAGTGCTTTACTTGAAAATACCGTGATAAAAGTTGTAGTTGAAATAGAAAAGGATAAAATCAAACACTTTGTTGGACATTGTTCTTTGATTAATATATCTACACCAAATAAAAGTTGACATAGCTAAGAAACAACTTTCGGAAAGAAGGAAAGATATACCTGCAAGAAATGTGGTAGCTAAAGAAGGGACATATGATTGCATTTTAGACATTGGCGCCATAGATTTCTTGATGCAAGAGACTTAAGCTTTGCCTCTTCTGGTAATGGACAAGGATTTAACCTTTTGAAGTCATAACAGGTCATATTACTATGCGAAGGGACCTTGCAGTTGACACGAGAAAAGACCACGACATTTAGTGCATATTCATCCAACAATACCATCTCAATGTTGTTTATGTAGTCTGCTTTGTTGAAACTTGGCATACTCCAGAGTCGAGTATCCTTACTTTAATCTTCCATGTCGAATTGTTGTGTATTGAGTTGGTATTTATAGCCATAATATCATAAATTAGTATTTTTTTTAGGATATAATTAAGTAGTGATTTAGGGGATTACAAAGGATAATATCATAATTAAATTACAAAGGATAATATCGAAATAGTTGATATAAATCTAAAAACTGTTTAGATTTCCATATTACCATCAAATATCTACCACTGCAATAAATTAAGAGATAACAAAACAAATGAATTTCAAAAGGAAAACTTACTTTCAAATCACGATATAAATCAAACTACTTGCAAAATAAGCAGTTCAGTAGTAAATGTAGTAATTTATTTACCAGAAAAACATTGTTTGTGTGTAGAAACGTCTGCCCTCCTTCTCCTTCTCTCATTTAACCGTACTGTGAAATCAAAGTTGTTAAAATATCAAACAGATAAGCAGAGCACCAATCTAATAGGGAAATTTTTTTTAAAAAAAAGGAAAAACAATTCCAATAACAATAAATCAAAACCTTGTCCATGAAATCTTACGTCGTACATCGTTGAATCTCGATCGAGTTATCTCCAAATGTGTTAGGGCTCGATTTACCCAAATTATCAAAGAAATAGCATTTGCAAGAGGCGCTTTGTGGGAACAAATCGTCTTATAAATCATCTAGTGAAGTATAAAATAACAACGAAAAAAAGAAGAATAAATTATATTATATATTAGATATATAATTATATCATAAAATAAGAAGAAGAAAACCTTGGGCTTGCTTGAAATCAAGTGACTCGATACAAAAAGATTTTCCCTTTCTTACATTTCGTCTTGTTGATGAAATTTCAAACAAAGCGCTAATTATTGTCGTGGTATGCTTCTTCCTTGGGTTAAGCTTCATCATTTTGAGGGCTAATCCTTCTTACGTCGTTTGAATGAATTTGAATGCCAAAGTCGAAGATATGATAGAGAACCTTTGTTGTGAAGGGTATTTTTATAAAGGATATTTAGGAGCATTAATTAGGATGAACATGTGTTGAATTTGTAAAAGGAAAGATGTCAAATTAGTATAAAGTATGCGTGATTTAGTATATACTAGATACAAACCAGCGGCGTTCTTGGAGATTATTCAATTTTTAATAATAAATGTATACGTTACAATTAATAAATTAAAATATAATAAAAGATGGTAAATTGTTGTGCGATAATCAAATTTTACGGAAAAACAAATGAATATACATTGTAGGGGATAGTGGTGAGAGTTTATTGGTTTGTGCATTACACTCTTAAGTATGTGACTATTGCGGGTTTGTGCATTACACTTATGTGACTATTGTTTACGAGTGTGAAAAATTATTGCATGGGGCATATGTAGTATAAGCGTGTAAATGTTGTTAAGGACAATGCAGCAAAAAACACCCAGAAAGTTAAGCCTCCACGTCATGTGCAAAAAGAAAGTGATGCCACCAAAAGCATAAAAGCAGCGGAAACACCATCTGACATGAGAGATGAAGCAGCGGCAGCAGCAGTAGGAACAATCCTGTGGAAACACCTGGTTTTGACAAATGAAGCAACCTAAATGATAATGCAAAACCAAGATAATTAATAACCAGATTAAAAACAGGGTTGTCATTGTTTTCAAGAAATGCATGTACAAGCTTCTTCTGGTCGAACTTACTATATAATATTCACTTGAAAAAAATAAGCAATAATTCAAAATCTTGCGACAAAATCTCTCTCAATGCATTATCAATTCTTTAACATTCCTGCAGGCTGGAATAGTTATATTATCCATTAAATTCTTTCTCTATATCCAAAGTTCAGTGTATCCCTGGCACCTTAGACATGCATGGATTATGGACAGATTATTCTGTTAGACCCTACAACTGGCCCATGACCTAATTATTACCCGAACCCCAAGATTTGAGCTAATCGAATGTCATTTGTATAAAAAAACAAAAACATAGGAAATAAAAATAGCATGAAACAGAACACTTACGATTGCAAGATATTCACAAAATGAGCGACAGCAACAACTACTTTAAGTAATTCTCAGAGGATGTAGGGGCAGTCACTTCAACCAGAGTTATGCCCGTGTAACAGGCACAACATCATCAGTCGCATGCAATTGTATCATCTTATTAACCCGAAGAGGCTGTGACAGTAATCTGAGCACCTCTTTGAAAATGGAAAGAAAATCCAACTCTCAACAACTCATGGTGTAACTTGTAGCCAAGTGCATAGAATAAGCGGAGAAGCGTTATTGCTTGCTTTGCTTTCTACCACAGTCCTCACAACAACTGAAATTTGGAGCATTAATTAGGAGCATCAACCATGGTTTCTGTCAGTCACCTGGAGGTCTATGAAGATTATCATTTCCAACATATCACATACATTCCAATAGATTGTATTGGGATATAAGAAATTTATGATGAAGGAAGAAATATATGATGTTATTTCACGGGACTTAATAAAGGGTAGTTTCTTCTTGCCTATAAGGACTCCTTTTGAACTTCTCAGTAACTGATAACATTATCTCTAGGTAATTGTTCCTTCCCTCCGCCTTGGAGTCCAAAATGTCCGGGAGGAAGGCAACAAAGCAGATGGCAGCTGGACCGCACTTCTCTTCCATTACATCCTATGTGGGAAAAAATAGTCATGACTACTTGGTACTTTACTACTTATCAAGTAAGCGGAAAATACATTATATATTAACACTATCTAATAAAATCCTTGGCTTTAAATAAAACTTACTTGGCCAGTTAACTCAGTCACTTGAAGGTGAAACATTTGTTTGAGCTACTCAAGAGCAAATATTTCGATCGCAGAGGCAGATCTTGCTCCTTCATATGGGAATGGGCTATCTTACAAAGATAGTTGGGAAACCTTGCACATTAAACCTGCTCATTAAAGACTGGTAACTCCAACCCATTAGAACATGCTGAATTCAATCAACAATAAAATTGAAAATTTATCATAATGCAACTGATGCATTCTATAAGCGTTGGTATATATTTCACATGCAAAGCACAATACAAAGGCGACAACTAATATTTTGGCATAATTGCCTAACGTCAGTAATTTCTCAATAAATTGCTTAAAACCACAACTTGGCAGAATATTATTAATCAAGAAAACCAGTTTACTACCTTGTCGGCATCACAGTCTACATGACCCAGCTTCACCTTGCCCTTCAAGTTATTTGAAGCCTTCTTCCACTCTGGAGCAAGCTTCTTACAGTGTCCACACCTTGAAAGAGAGAAGAATAGATCAGCTTTAACGTAAGTATAAATTATATTATGTATACATATTGCAACATTCATTCACTCAAATTATGCCCAAACAGGAACACTTGGATTTTCATTCATTCAACCTTTGGACAGAAAGATGAGATAACATGAAACACTGAGGCTAGGTTGTCAACATTTTAATCTTCTCTTCCTTAATAATCATAGTTCTTAGCTCCACTGTTTTAGAATTACTTAGTTTTTGCTTTATCAGGATTATGAATTATGACTCTTGAATTTTAGATCCCCACAAAATAAGCCCCAAATCACTACACCCTGTCAGCCAGCTTGTGGCACAAAATACGGTACAACCCTCAAAAAGAAAAAGTATGTAGTATCATATTTGTTACTCTACCTCTTTAAATCTCGCCGATTAGATTAGCTTAGAAACAACTTGTTGAGGATTAGTCAGTCAGAGACTCAGAGTGCAATAATTATGAATTGAATAATGTGTTTTTTCTTATGTACCACTTCACTTGTTCATATATATGGAGGAAAATATTTTAAAAGTTACAAGTGGGAAGATATAAATGCTTACAATCCTGCTCCATCCATAATACTTCCAAGTCTTTCAAAGTTTACAATATTTCCATCATCTCCTGTACTAATAACCTGCATAAAAATTAAGAATATGAAATGGTTTCTGGTATTCCCTTGCCTCATCTTCAAGTAGTTTATTGGTATCAAAATGAATTTCTCACCAGAATATCAAGTTTTTTGTAGTTGGTTCGACAAATTTACGCCAAGGTAAAAATATATTGTCGTCTGAAATGGGATAAAGGAGTTTACCTATGGAAACCTTTGCTGAAGAATCCACGAGAATTGATTTCAACACGGAGAAAAGAGATCCGCCGGTTTTTGAAGCGGCGTGAATCGAGAGGAAAGGAAGAGGACATGGGTGCCGCCTCGGTGGTGGCTTTGTTCTTCATATTCCGCCTTCCTCGGTGGTATCTTCATGGGAAATCTGATCGAAGGTCACGATGAAATCGGTTTCCTTTCCATGATTGGATGCAGTGCGAGAATTTGTTCTTGAATGCTCGAAATCATGATGTTCATCCATTGGGTCGACATCCTTTCGCCGCCTCTATAGAATTTATCGCGAGGAATCGATGTGTCGAGAGAGAGAGTAGATGCCATATTTGGGGATAGCAATCCACATGATGTTTGAGTTTGAAATAATTTGAATGAATATGGAATTAAATTAGTAGCCATTTTTGAATTTTGAATATATTATCCTAGATTTAGGGGGATTTGAGAAATGAATTTAGTTTTTTTTAGTGTTTCATATGTTTCTGTGAAAGGTAGTTAGGAGCATTAAATAGGATGAGGCAGTGTTGAATTTGTAGAAGGACAGATGTCACAATACTGTGTTATGTACTGTGATTTAGTATATATAGATAATAGATATTGGTAAAATTGAGGATTACCTAGGTTGGACTGTTTAAAGTACTCATGTCGACACTCCACATTAGTCCATGTAACTTAGGCTCTACTACCTAGGTTCAATTTGTGTTTGATTGTTTATGTGTCGGACATGCAAACAAGTAGGATTTGTTATTACTTGTTTATTAGTGTGACTTGGGGTATATGTTTTTTTCATCTGAAGGGCTAAAAATTATGAAAGTGATGTGCTTTGTGGATTAGTTCATCTGGATTTACTTATACTAGTTGGTAGCAATGCGATGCAAACTAGTTCAACAAAAAAAAAGAAAATTGTTTTTAAAACCAACGCTATCATATATTCCAATAGGTAATATTATCATCATGGAGCAGGGTGGGCGCGGATATTATGTACTATCAATATATATTTATATTACATATAAGTCAAAAAAAAAAAAGACTATCAACTCTAATCGTGGAACACCTCTCAAATCAAATATGGAAAAACCAAACACCAATAATTCAATTTGGTATTTGTGTATAAATTATTTGCAAATTTTATATACACGTGTAAACACGCCTCCAACATTATCATTCATTTCAAGTTAAAGGCAAATGCTTCTAAACTATAATAACCTGATGATAGAATTAAGTTGGAGAATATGTGTAATGTAATAATATTCCTGTTTTTTCATTACCTGGCTAAAATGAAAACATTCTAGCAAGTATATTGAGAAATCACATGTTTGTATTTTCTAGCTAGTCACATGTTTGTATTCTCAAGTAATCCAAAGAAACAATATTTTGTGAACAACTCAAATATTAAGCAACATTAATGAGTTTAACTATGTGATATGCTCATATATACAATCAAAGCATAATAGTTATTATTTCAGTATGGAACAAAAACTACAGCCTTGAAGGCAACTGACAATAGATAAAATTGATACTTTAAAAACAAATACATAAATTGGAATGCATAAAGAGGTACATACTCTTCTGAAGAAAAAGAGGATTGACACTGAATCTCATAGTTGAATATTAATTTTGGGAAAACTTCGTTTAGTACCATCACATTCCTGCAATATTATCAAAGGACACCAAATAAAATTCTAGAAAATAAAGTAAAAAAATTGAGAATTTGATACATGTATACATAAATTAAAAGACACATGCTTAAGCTTTTACATCATCTATTGAAATTGGAAAACTCCATCATAAAAATTGAAGGAAAAAAACAGATAGGGTTCCATGGTTATGCAAATCTATATGAAATCATGTTCTCCCTTGGAGAAGCAAAATGTGGAGCAAAGTGGACAACATTAATGCAAGTCTTTATTTATGAGTGTTTTCAGCATCAAATCTTTAACTATGAGTTTCTCTTTTTTAATCATCATCATTTCATGTTTTCCACATTAAAGTATAAAATTCACCACATTAATCAACTCTCTCTTCTCTTTGTTCAGATAAAAAATGCAATGAAGAGCAAATTTTTGGAGGAAAATTCTGACTTCAATATTATCAACAACAAAGATCAAAGATTTTGTATCTTAACTATCAAAGTGAACCTTTTAAATTAAACAGATATAAAGAGAGTAGCAGTTCAAAAACTATTCACATTGCTTCCTTTAAAATCTTTTATAGAAACAAAAAACCATCGTGACTAATTTCTTGTAAAGCAACACGTACTATTTATGCAATAAAATCTTCTAACTGTTTCAGATCATCATCATCAGAAGGAATATTGAAATAAAATAAAAAGACATAATAACATATCTACTTTAGTATGCTAACACATTAATCAAACAATTGTTGGTATTTTACATCTACAGGTCATATAAAAGGATTAGCATTTGAATTTTCAAGGTCAAAAGCATAATGCAAGTAGTACCTGTTCATCCGAATTTTACACCAAGCAGCTTGAAAAAAATTTATGAAGATCCCACTCAAAAAACCATCTACTATATTAGTCTAAATTATACATAGTATTATATATACAGAGAAATTACTTACTATGGAGCTTTTGATTCAGAGATAAATAGTTTTCCAACGCTTGGACAGGGGAAAAGCTTTCCAAGACATTATGCTATAACTGATGTTCAAATTGGTAGGTATTCTAAAGCTCTATTCTATTAGATGCACTAATTTAAAGAAAGGGGCTTGACAAATATAAAGAAGCCGAACAATCATAATCCTCAAAGAAAAGACAAATAACACATGCTATACAAATACAACTAATATTGTTATGATTTTCAAACACATAACGTTATTTTGTAGTTTGAAGAAAATAAAATTTTTCCATTGTAAGGCTATTAAATCCACTCATTTTATTTGGTTGCATTGCATTATAGCCATCAAACTGGAATTGGGGCTGTCTAGTTGAATTTAAAAGTCAATTTTCTCAGTACCAACTGCAAAAAGTGAGGAATTATGGTTTCTTCCAAATGCTAGGCAAAAAAAGCTGAAATGCAAATAAAAAAGAAGTATAGATTAATTTTTTTAATTTTAAAATATATATATATATGAAGGAAGGAAACTTGGAAAAGGGGTCTATTTCTCCGGGCAGTACCATCCTCAACTTTAGCAACTCGAGTTCTCTTATTAGCTTGTTCGAACTGCCCTTAGCATTCAAAAGCCAGACAAAACAAAAAATAGCGTTAATTAGGGTTTACTTAGAAATCATCAACAGAAAAAAGTACAAAAAAAGAGAAGAGGATGAATCAATTAGTAGTATAATGAAACTTTAAACCTGGTCTTGGAAAGCGAAATAGCATGAACTCACTAATAGTCTAACACTTAATAAAATATCAATGAACACTTGGGCAGGCATGTAAATTTAATCTATTGTTCAACTAATAGTAGTAGTTATACTAAAGTTAATCTGCTGTTAAACTAACAGAAACTATACTAAAGTTGTCTCTAACAGAATTAAATTATGGCAAGAAGTATAAAAATTGGGTCAGAAGCAAATATTATACACTCCCAATTAAAATGTTGCATTTAAATACCTATTCTCCAGGCACTGATATTTCTCCTAATATCCCTTCTCCCTCAAAACAATCATCTATACCCTACATTTGTTAATGTTTGAAAAAAAAAGAAACATCAATTTCAATGACAAAAACAAAAAAAAACAATGATAATAAATAAAAAAGTTTGTTGATACACATACCTCAAAATGCACTGTCATTCTCAAAATCAACCTCTTGAACCAAACTAAAATTAGATAGAAATTTGCTCCACTTAAAAAAGGAGAAATAATAGCCTCCATGTATGTCTAGTTGAGCTATACATACAGGTGAAGTGTGCAAAATATGAGAGAAGCATTCCAAAATATTGAAAAGTTCGTAAATTTGGAGCGTCAATCACCACATCAGTCAGACAACACATGCATCTCAATAGTATATCTTTTCATTGGAGCATTTCACCAAACAGTTTATATACACCATGCCAGATAACTCTAAATTAACAAAAGTAGTGTGAAGTACCTTAGCAAATTATGTGCACAAAAAATAAACCATTTTCAATATAAAAACTCATTATAAAAGGAATGTGAATTAACAAAATCAAGAAAACTCATCGTACATCCATATCGATATGGGTCGATTTCTTGGGTTCCTTCATTCTCAACCAAGATCATATCGAACTTAGTCGATTCCTCATGTCCAAAGACTATCCTTCTCAGAGGCTATCCATCGTCCATTGAAACATTCATCAAATAACTCATAAAAAATCTGCAAAATCAGTCAATCCATTAGATAAGAGGTGAGAAGCAAAGAACCAATTAAAAGTAACAAAACATACTGAAAACATATCCTCAATTTGTTTCTTTCATAGACGATATCTATTTGTCACTTCTCAAAGAGAATTTTCGTGAACAATTGGGAAGAGGAAGACGCGATCGACAGGAAGAGCAATTGAATATAATTAAGAAGAAGGAGATGAAATTAGAAAAAATAATACTTAATTGTTAGCCTGCTCAAGACAGAGAAAAAAAGAATGGGTTAATTGAGAAGACGGAGGAAGAGGAGGAAGAAGAGGGGAAATCTAAAGACTTTTGTCGATTGAAGGATGGAGTCGACAGTTTTCTAATTGTCCGAGTTAATTGAGTTTTTCAATTAAAAGGATCGTTTTTGCTGCTTTTATTTTTCCAATTGACTGAGTTAACTCTTAATTAATTAAGAGTTAACTCAGTGAGCTTTCCAATTTCAAAGATCGTCTTTCTTTGCTTTATATATAAAGTATTGATTGACTTGATATATGGCGGCATAATCGAGTTGTTTATCATAATGAGAACTTGTAGAATTTTGATTTATAGATAAAGATAACATAATATGATGGCTATGAACCTCCAATAGAGAACTCTTTTCTCTATTGAACTTAAATTTCACCTTATTAAAAACTTATCTTGTTTTGTTGTAGGCTACCGCGGATGACTTGGGATTTTTTTAGTTCTTATTGGAAATTGAGCTAGATTTCCTTAATGTGGTGCATTATAAGCGAATTTGTATTTACTGCGTGTCGTCTTTACACTGATTTTGATCATACCCTTTCGATGACTTTTCTTTACTCTTGGCGAGAAGACCCACTGTCGTGTCTCCGAAGTACTTCTTGATTCTGCGAGGTGACATTTTCACTGCTGTGATGTTCTACTTTTGTACATTCCTTTTTAGCTCTTCTCAAAGTGATTGTTGCCCTCGAAAGAAGGATGGGTATGGCACTGTAATTGGCTTAAAGATTTTTGTTGAAGGTACTCTTGTAACAATCACAACCTCCTTTGGAGAAAAATGTTCAAAATGAAAAGCATCATATGAAGAATATGAGAATTGCAAATAGATTCCCCCACCCACCCCAATCTTTTACTTCTAGATATTATGTAAGCTGTCTTTAGAATTCTTCTTTATTAAAATGTCTTATGTCCATCTATATACATCTTTGTTTCACCTTTCCACTCTGAACCTTCTTATCTCCACTGTGGGATAAATATCACCAGCTTTCGTGCCCCCCTCCTCAGAACTTTGAGAGTTTTGACTTTGATACCATATGAAACAAATATTTTTGTCTCTCTAACCATTGTGGGATAATATCATACAAACGGTCTTTAGATCTTTCTCTCTCTAACTATTGTGGGATAATATTGGGGATAATATTGGCTAGCTTTGTGGTCCCCACTCAAACCTTTTATCTCCACATGTGGATAAATATCACCGACCTTGAACCATATAAAACAACTCGAGTCAAATTTGATGCTCGAAACAAATCTTTGGCCAAATCCCAAGACCAAATCGAATTAAATCAATCTAAATAAAGCCTTAAATCAATCAAGGCGATAGTATTTTCTTGGGTCATCTTAGCCCACCATAGCTCACCCAAAAGGTCGTGACTTGAAGGTCTTATTAGTAGTAACTTAACTATTTATATATAAAAAAATTCTAATATCTTTCGATGTATGGTACGTGTGTTACACTATTTGTCTCTAAAAAGTCATTTAATAGCTTAAAATTAGGGGGACTATTGATCTCACATTAATTATGAGATTATATAATCCCTCATAAATAATATAGTTTAGTAATGACAAAAAATAGTCCATATGACTATTTATATGACTATTAGTCCCACGTCATGGGATAAAATAGTTCGAAACTAGTGTTAAATTAAAATAAATAATTCAATCCCAAGCATGTTTCTTATAAACAAACATGGCTTTAAAATATAAAAGGAATACTCTACATACAGAAATCATGCACAACTAACTAACACATTATACTTTTCCTCTCTCTTTTTTCTTCTCTGTTCTCTCTCTAATCAAGAACCTAGCCTCCATCTTAAATTTGAAGGAGGACTCTCCTTTTAGAGATATCTTCCCCTAAATCTCTCTTATTTTAATATAATAAATTATTTTCCCTTTTTGTAGAGTTTATTTTTTCTTTTGTGGGATTTGTTTTCTCCACGAGATACTTGATTTCTTTCTCTTTTGTGAGAATATTGATTTCATTATCATCTCTCAGGAGATTTTGCTTTCTCCATTTAGGAGATTTTTTTGTTTGTGATACTTTTTCCAAAGGTCATGAATTGTTAAAGATGGATTATTGATTTGGATGTGGCGCTTTCATTGCTTGGCTAGTTATTACATTACATGTCTTTGAAGAAACGATCTGATCATTGTATTTTAAAAGTTTATTTGTTGTCGATAAGCGTTGTTATTTGATTGATTGATTTTTTCACGATTATCTATTATTTTATTTTAAAAATTACTATTTGTGTTTGTTTTATCCTTTCGTCTTTTACAACAAATTATAATTTTAATATATTTGGATCAAAAAATCCATAATATTAAATAATAAAAAATAACATCCAAGATAAATAAATTTTATCAATAACTTAAATGATAGTGCTCATATGTTATATTTCTCTCTATTTATGCATCAATGTTTGTGCATAATTTATGTTTATAAATTATTCATATAAAAATATAAGTACTTTTGTGTTATTAGATGGATTTTGAAAAAAAATAAATATAAATTAGAGTGTAGTCGAATACATTATGAATATGAGATTAACCAAAACATTTCATCTGTTTCATACTGAAATTAATGTTTTGGTTTATTCTCATATTCATACTGTATTCACTACACTGATATATAATTATTTATTAAAGTATACCTTAATAAATATAAATCTTGAACTTTTGAAGATTTTTCAAATGATATTCTTTTCGTTTCAAAATATGATATTATTATTAACTTTTTAAAATTAATTTAATATATTTTTAAAGTTAAAATTAACATGATTTATTTTAATTATAATTGATACAATAATAATTATTATAAACTATTTCAAAAGTATTAATCATTATAATATATACTGTTTCGTAATTTTTAATATATCATTTTTGTTTTAAGTTTAAATTTTTTAAACTGACTTGTAAAAGTAACAATAAACTTATAATTAAGGATGGATGTGTTAGAATATTTTATTTCTCACGTGGCCTCTACTATTTATAAATTATTGGGTTTACATATTATATTAATGTAATCATTTTATTTATGGGTTTGATAATTATGTGACCCATAAATATTATTACTAAATATTAATTTGGTATAATGGTACCAAGGTTTAATAAATCTTGATGGGCGATTTTGACCTTTAGTTATTACATAAATAAAGCAGCAGTTAAGGTTTGGTCAATTTGTAAATGCCAGCAAGTTTATCTGCGGATGTCTTCTTAATTACGTAAGTATCTTTCCGATATAATTTATTTAACAAGATGAAGTAATTTTAAATTAAATTATGTAAAATCATAATCCGTTAAATTAAATACGAATTTGAATTTATTCTTTTTGGCTAGTACTTATAATTTTGAGCAGACATGGCAAAAATAAACTTCAGTTATGAAGGCGCCATCATCAAAGCAAGTAGCAAGCCATAGTTATGAAGGCGTGATCATCTTCATTCATTCAGAGTTACTTATAGACACATAATACATAATTAATTCATATATTTAACCAGAGATATTTTCATGTATAGATCGACTTGTAAGTTAATTTTTTTATTTGCCGAATTTTGTCAATTGGGTTTGAAGTAATTTCCAGCTGATTAGGGTTTATGATTTACCTATACCAAAGGGACCTCTTTCCTCGATATTTTTTGGTTTTTTTTTGAACTTTCCTACTTACGCTACTTTTTTTGCAGATTGTATAATTTAAGCAGCGAGTGTAGCAAATATCAGCTTTAATTTTATTATAAAATGGGGGAAATGGGCCAATGTACCATTATAAATCCTGTACTTAAGAAGGTGAGTTTGTTTTCTAATTTACACCACCTCTTCCTATAATTGGGATTGCTCGGCTAACTTGTGTTCTCTTTTGTTTTTGTAAGTGTAATAAGGGGGGCAATCGTTTGGAGGATTGGATTAATGGATTGCCAGATGACATTCTCATATCCATTCTGTCACGCTTGACAATTAGGGAAGCAGCAAGCACCAGTCTACTTTGTCGTAGATGGGAGAATTTATGGAAGTTTTCCACAGGTAGTTTGGTGTTTGATAGTTCAAAGGTGGCTCACGAGATCGTTGTAGTAGATCCAAAGTTATTTAAAAGTAAACGTTCTGATTACGTAAGTTGGGTGAATCAAGTTTGTGCGTCCCATAAGGGTTCAACAATTGACGAGTTTCGCATTTGTTTTGAGTTGGATAAAACTTATAGACGTCACATTAGTAAATGGCTTAAGTTTGCAATTGCAAAACATACTCGAGTACTTCACCTGGATTTAACCAGTTTTTGGGGGAGACGTGCTTCCAATAACATATATACTTTTCCTCCCAAGTTTTTTCTCCGCTTGCAAAGCCCCTTGGGTTTATCAAGGATTAGGTACCTCAAGTCCCTCTGTTTTAGCAATGTAAATGTAAGTGGAGAGCATATTGAATTCTTTCTTTTCAACTGTCCCGTTCTTGAAGAAGTATGTGTTGAACGCTCGCATCATCTTGTAGATTTGAAAGTTACTGGTTCTTCACTTCGGTTGAAGCACCTTGAGATAAAGCTTTGTCACTCAATAAATCTTGTTGAGATTTCGGCCTCTAATTTGGAGTCATTGATATACCGGACTCGAATGTGAGATTACATATTAAGTATGCTCCAAGGCTGGTCAATGTTTGTGTAAGTGGGGATACAGGGCAAGAATGCATGATCCTATACCCTGTTTTTTGCCCGATTTTCAAATTCTTTTCAAATTTGGAGCTACGACATTCATCTTTGGTTGAGGTAGTATTTAAATTTTGGTCAAGTTCCTTTATTTACATCATTAAAATTACCACTCTGCAGGTCTACAATCTCATCACCGTCGCATGCATTTGGTGGTTCGGGAAAATTTCCAACTCCGCGACTCACTGCATCTTGTATAATCTTAGGAATTTGACTTGGGACATTTGTGCACGAGCTGACTTAAGCCTACTTGGTCTAACATCTCTCATAGAGTCATGTCCTTTCTTGGAGAAATTCGCTTTTGAGGTAATCTATTATATTGACTTCTTTCCTTTCGATGTGAAAGATCGAGTTATTATGAATAATGAAGTTTTAATAAACTTGAATAGAATTGTTTGAAACTGTACATATAACCTTTAACAATCTTTTGAAAATTAGTTTCGCGTATTCGGTGGCTTCTTTCTTATTTGATATTTCATAATTCATCCTATTGAAATAGTATAATGTTGTTTTTTGGCAGTGATTTTTTTTTTATTCTGGTTGGATTATATATTCGTTAGTATAATGTTTGGTAGGTGCTAGAGTAGTCGTAGAATATTATTTGATGTTGTCTCAAAAGGATACTATGTACTCTTTTATAACTTTCTGATTTCTACAAGGATTTTAAAGCTTCATATGTGTAAATTATAATAGAACAGAAGCATATAGAAGCCATTGTCTTGAAAGATACAAAAATTGGTAATCAAAATGTTGTTTTATTTAACCACCGCATTATGCTGTTTTACAACTCTTGAAATATAATAGCAAACCTGAGACGTTTTTATGCTGCATTGGAAGATATTGTTGGTTTGTTTTTTGTTTTTTGTTTTTCCTTTTTCCTTTTTGGAAGAGTATCTTTTATTTTTTGTTTAAGCTGAATGGGGAAATATGATCAGCGAAAATGTTGTCTTCATTGTTTGTGTTTCTTTTTCATTTATTCACAAAATTATAAATAATGATGACCCCCAAAAAAACACACTATGATTTTGTTTTTTTGTTTTACAGTTATTATGTATTGATGATGGCGAGCCAAGAGAAGTGCAGAAGGCTACCAGATGTCCACATCAGTGTCTTAAGGTGGTGGGATTTGTTGGGTTTCGTGGGTGTCCAATTGATTATGAGATTGCCATCTATTTGCTTGAAAATGCTGTCAACCTTGAGAAGATTACAATTGACACTACTAAACCATATATGCGTGGAATCCCATCATCCGTTTTCAAGGGCTATGCGGAGAAGTATGAGGAGAAGTTAGAAGCAATAAGAGCACGTGCCTTGACTCTTAAAACAGAGTTACCTCCGGGAGCTCAACTTGTAGTGCTTTAGATACTTGGTATTTAAAATTAGGGATAGAGCATTTTAAAATTAGAGTTGTGTTTTTATTTCTAGGTTAAAAATTTATATTTAAGTTTTTATTTTATCATTATTTTCTTATCACACCTTCACTAGTGAAGATATTCGTTGCTAATATATTATGGGAGAAGTCCATTGCTTTTTAAATGAATATTTAATTTTGTAACAAATGGCAGATGTGAAAAAAATAAAAATAGCATTTCCTTGTTGACAAAAATTAAATGAGTCATTTCAATCATTTCGCTAATGAAGTTTTGGAATGTCTGATATTTAATTAATTTTTGGCGTGATTTATCCCGAAAAAAATAAATATGAATAGGGATACATTTTTTGCGCAATCAAGACTTTACAATTAATTATAGTTTTTTATAATTAAATGAACACCATAAATCGATCCTCAAATAATGAAAAGTTGGTGCTCGGTCTAAGATACTTTCGGTATAGAATTGTAAAATTATGTTTCTTTACGCCAAATGTAATAGGTTAATGAATAATACTATGTACACCAACTGTACACAAAAAATAATTTACTAAGAGTAAGATTCAAGTATTGTTTACAAATAAAAATGTATAAATATTTAATTGTAGGTTTCGCTCTTATTTTCTTTTTTTTTTATATTATGTGTGTTGTATATAATTGATGTTCTAACATTACTCAAAAATATATATCATAAAAGGAGCTACAAAAATTGTGCTACATTACAAACATTTACGGACCCAAAACACCTTCAAACCAGCCCAATACTTTGGGCTAACCCCAAGATTTTGCTCAAGGAACAACAGTAGTAATTTGCCCTCTCATTACTTTCTTAAGTTTTTATTTTATCATTACTTTCTTAATATCATTTTCAGTATCACACCTTCACTAAGATATTTGTTGCTAATATTACGGGAACATTTGAGAAAATAAATTTTTCTTTAGAAGTCCATTGCTTTTTAAATGAATATTTAGTGAAAAAAAAAAAAAAAAGCATTCTAGACTCATGGAACAACAGTAGTAATTTGCTCTCTCCTTTTCATGAACTTTAACTACCAGCAAAACATATTAATGGAGAATTAAAGTTGATTCCCGCATTAATGAAACAAAATTGCAACTTAACATTTGATTTTAGTACTCTGACAACCGATTGGTAGGTGAATTTACAAAGCCAAAATTGCTACCAGAATCCAGTGACATCCTACTCTCTTATCTCTATTACTAATTAAGCACTCCTAATTAAGCACAGCACTGAACAACAAATACCTACTATAGCACTGTATTACTTCGCCTCCGCCTGTGCCTGTGGCTGTGTATTACTTCGCCTCCGCCTGTGGCTGTGGTCTCTGGCCTCTGGAAATCTTAAATCCATTCTGTGTAGCCATCAAATCGAGTTCATTCTCCAAATTAGGGTTCAGGTCACTAGGAAAGCGGACATCGCCGGTGTAATCATACTCGTTTTTCAACATACACACAGCCTTCATCTCCGCTTCAGAAGTAACCACGATTTGCCGGCACTTATGGAGGTCACTAACCAGTATTTGAATGCCCTTTTTCATTCTCTTTAGTTTATTTTTTTTGCTCCGGCGAGACGTCCTGTCGACACCGGCAGCTTTCACCGACTCAATGTTGCTTACACATTTCATAAACTTTTCAAGTAATCCCACAGATTTTTTCTTAGCCATCTCTCTCTCTCTCTCCGATCTAATTCTCCTTCCCTCTGCTCTCTCTGTGATCTAATTCTGATTCTCTCTGCTCACAATGAAGGTGTGAATAAACCTATTTATAGGCATGTGGGAGCGAAACTTGTGGAGGAAGTCTTACGAATAACCGTATTTTACAAAATGATATCTACCTATACAAAACAAAACTGATTTTTAAAAAACTTATTATGTGTAGCGCCAACAGCAGCAGCACAAAGTAGCGCCAACGGCAGCAGCAACACACTGTACTAACTTACTTGGAGTAGTATTTTCTGACAAGAAAGCAAACAATTAAGCTAGCTAGCTAGAGATAATAGAGATGGATACACACACATAAAATGACACGGGATATATGGATGTCCACTGGCTTTTATGTATTCCAACATATAAGAAACCCCTTGTTTCTTCCATTATTAACATCAATTGATTTTTTTTTGAAGAATTTGATAAATAATCTCCGTTATAATTAATAATACTGATTATGTTCCATGACTTTTTAGGTATAGTATGACAATAACTTTGTAAAAGTAATTTTATTTAACATTTATTTAGATATTTGTATTTAATCATAGTATTATTAGAAGACCAAAGATGAAATAGAGAAAATTTAGGAAAATTAATCTTACTTGCATCTAGAAATAATACATACATAATATTAAGATTTTGTCCATTATGTTGGGGAATAGACTTCTCAAATTTGTGATTCATAATATAATTAATATATATTACCACTAGGTTACTTCAAAGCTAATCATGCATTATTAACGTGAAAAAGTTTTAGGCCTTATTTTCTTACAAATTTTAATGTCTTGCAATAAATATAAGTCTTCATTTTTCTTTTTCTTTCACTTTATTTTACTTCATTTTTCCTTGAGTTTATTTTCTTACGATATTCTTGACATCTAAACAAAACTTGAAATCTGTAAATGAAAAAAAATTATACCCTACTAGTTTCGTTATATTATTATTATTATTACTGTATTATTTAAAAATTGCAAACGGATAAGATAGGAGAGAGCAGATCCTCTATTCCCAAATTTTCTGTCCCCTTTGTGTCCCCCACTTAAATTTTGACACATGATCTTTTATTTAATTTTAAAATTAATTAGTATTAAGTAAGAGATTAAGAGTCAAATTTAAGTGAAGATCTGAAGTTGAAAAAATTGGGATATGATAACTAAAATATGAGCTTACATTTTCTATTTGAAAATTGGAAATGTGGTTGACTTTTGAATTTGCTCTCTTTCCTTTTATTCGGCGGTACATGGTCAAATTTTACCCAAAATAGTGTGTGATATATGATTGGCAAACTTGGGCTGTAGGGCCCAGTTGCATCAAATAAAGCGATATGAGATATTGAGATAAGAAAGGGCATCTTCTTCTCATGATTGGAAGAGTTCGGTTTAATATTTGTTTACCATAACGTCACAAATATATCAACAAACTTTTTTTATATTAAAAAACCCCATTATTTTTAAAATTTTCTTACAGTTAATTGTAAATACTTGTAATAATTCTAAAAGAATGTTGTAATAATTTTATACTTATAAATAGATATTATACATGCATATTTTATAATACCAGAGATATTATACATACATATTCTATAATACCGAGATACGCTCCATTGTATGCTATTTTTGTTTTATTTAAATTGAATGTAACGATTTTTTAAAAAAATACAGGAGGAAGAAATATATATTTGGGCCAAACGAACATACATTAAAATCTCAATACCAATAAATATGTAAAAAGATTAATAAACAATTTTTTAATATGTTAATGCTACGTAGGAATTTAGGAAATATGTACTAATTAATTCTTATATTAATTTCCTAGATAGTATTAGTAGGTAAAATTAATTAGTATAGCATATAATATAAGTAATATATTTTATCATTTAAAAATAAATTAATAAATAAATCTGATACTCCTGAATCACCCAACTGATTCTCTAGTTCGCCTGTAACCTTCTTAGCTCTGTAAGATTCATGACATAACCTTCTATGGAGGAGATTAATGATAATATTGTTTTGAACTGAAATGTGTAATGTTAGTGCTTGAATTACACTTAAATTTTATTAAATCTACGTGTAATCGAGTAATGTGATTCAGTGTACTTACATTGTTATATAAGAATAAAATACACAAACATCTCAAGTCTCTCTGCCTATTGTTCTGACATCTGATTATTTTCCCACCTTGGCCCATATGTTACATGCCTTCACTTTACCCTGAACATGTGTCTGAAACTCAAATAAGGTTACAGGTGTTTGACACTTCATTTTAGTGTAAAATATTGATAAAATTGAGGATTACCTAGGTTGGACTCTTTAAAGTACTCATGTCGACACTCCATGTAACTTAGGTTCTACCTACCTAGGTTCAATTTTGTGTTTGATTGTTTATGTGTCCAGGCATGCAAACAAGTAGGATTTGTTATTACTTGTTTATTAGTGTGACTTGGGGTATATGTTTTCATATGAAGGGCTAAAAATTATGAAAGCGATGTGCTTTGTGGATTAGGTCATCTGGATTTACTTATATTATATGGCAAACAGTCAGAGTTGTTTATCATAATGAGAACTTGTAGAATTTTGATTTATAGATAAAAATAACATAATATGATGGCTATGAACCTCCAATGAGAACTCTTTTGCTCTATTGGACTTAAATTTCACCTATTAAAATTTATCTTGTTTTGTTGCAGGACTTTGGGGATTTTTTTAGTTCTTATTGGAAATTAAGCTAGATTTCCTTAATGATGATTTTTTCAAAATTACCTCTCATTAAACTCTCTCTTTATCCCAACAAAAATTTAAGGGTATTATAGACAATTGAGTACTATATTTAATGTTTTCCAATCATTATATTAATTATTGTGTCCACATTTAAAACGTCGAATAATTAGAGGCGGAAGGAGTAAGTAAAATATATAAATGGAGAGATTTCATAAGATTACTAAATAGTCCATGTGCGGCCTAGGAATTATAAAAACAACTACTATTACTACTACTAGTAACACGGTACTACTAATAAATTCTGATTCTGCCAACACATATTTTTTGTCTTTTTTTAATTTTAATGAATCACTATAATTTGAAGTTTGAAAATGTATCAGTTTCATTTTCAAAGATTTTATAGTAATTTAGAACATAATTTATAAGTACATTTTTTTTTCTGTAAAAAAAAAATGTTGGTTATCCCATAAATTCTTAATTTAAGGGAGTCTAGTCCCACAAATTACCCAAATTGCATTATTCATAGCTGATTACATTACAATAGGAAAGATGAGAAGATCAAATTTCACCGTGTGTTTGATATATGTACAGAGACGGAGAGAGAGCATAAGATCCAAGGAAAGGAATTGATTCAACACCAAAGTCATCATCAATCGGGAAAATCACTTGGAATGAACTTACACTTAAAAGTTTTGATAACCATGTGGACAAAACATGCATTTAATAAAGCTTAATCCTCAGTGCGGATGGTGCTCCTACAGATGGGACAGACCTGAAGGTCTTGCCCACAATTACAACATGTCCGCAAATAAGAAAGAAAATTAAGTTGAATTTAGTAAGATATACTACTACTCTAGTCTCTAAAAGGAATAATAAATGTGATTGATCCTGATATACCTACGTCCGCAATGAAATGCCATATCCTTGGGATTGGTAATGCAAATGGGACACAATTTGTCGGAAAGGTAGACAAGAAATAATTTACATCAACATTCTAATACTAATTTCAATTTTCACAACTCATTATTTGGCAATTACATGCATGAAGTACACTACAATAGGTAGATTATAACAAGTGGGCATAAGGTGTAAGAAAAAGAGGTGGCGTCACCAGACGGGGTAAAGTGGTATATAAAAAGTAGAGACCGTAATGCTTACGTGGACATCGGATCACGAGAACTTGCGAGTTGACTTCGTGCCAACAAATTGTAAAATTTGTCTATCGGAAAGAAGGTGGACTCGGTTTAAGAGTACTATACTGTGAAGGTTTTCATGCCCCTCGAGAGGCCATACCATCTTGAGGTGGAGGAAGAGGAATCTGTCTATAACTTTCCTTTCTCAACACTGATTGAGAAATGCAAATAAATAAAGAATTAATCCAAATAAAAAGCTGTCATCCATCGTTATGGCAAAATTGTGAAAGCCAAGTTGAATTAGTACCCTAATATATTAAGCTCTAGTGTTGCTTTATATTGAGAAGGTATTTCCATCAAAATTTGAAAGTGCAAACTCTGCCTCTTTCTGGATCGGTCCAGATTTTTTGACATAATTTCGCAAAATTTACAAACTAAAAGAACAGACTTATCGTTATATAGCAAAAAGCAATCTGAAACTTTGATTTAACAGTTTGAGGTTCCATTATATCGCTACCTACTAAAACTTGCCTGGAAATTATCAAAGGCTCGAGCAGGTATGTTGTCATCAAATTCCTTCATCATGTCCCATGGTCCATCTCCAACTCCAACTAAAATGATTGACAAAGGGTATCCGTTGTAAAGTAAAATAAGCACACTTCTAAGTTGTTGTGCAACAAAATCATCAACAAGCAAAAGTACAACCAGCAAAATACCTAGCTTTCACAATTGCCTCAACAGTTTTCCTTTCCTGGGGGCTTAGCTGTCCACCTTCAGTATCAACGCTTCTTGTCACCTATCATACATTAGAGAATTATAACATTGGTAGTTTAAACTTCAACTTCTGTATCCAAGCAAACAATAAACAGCATGCTATGTTGGCAAATCAAAAGGAAGCAATGCTTTAATGGTTTCTCAGACGCAAGTAATACCGCACCTCTCAAATGATAAGATCTCTCTTAGTCTCATGGAATTTCAATAGCATAAACTTGCATGAGAAACTCAGCCATCATTTGTGGGTGGGTTGTTTTTGGTAGGATGTCATTAATGTATGTCACTTTATGCTCATCCATGAACACAGCCACAACATCTAATTATTGTGGCAACATCAAAACCCAATGTGTTTACTACTCGCTACCTTTAAATTTTACAAATAGGTTAACATACATCTTTTGCAAACTACTACATACTGGCAATTACCTTTCATATTCAGGAAATTAAAGTACAGAACTTATCCTGACATTGTAAGCTAGGAAAATAACACATTTTACGTTAAAAAAAAAATTATGTGATGTTGCAGCACATATTTTCCCACAGATTGCATGTTCAACAAAATTAATTTGTATTATCAATAAAACTCATATCATAGATAAAATACCTGCCCATCAGCTATTATCAATAAAACATGGTACTGGCCACGACTTTACTCAACAACAGTGATTGCCATTTCAATAAGGGGGCAAAAGATGTTGGTCCTGTTTATAGAAAGCAGAGAAAAAAGGTACCATAAGCTGCTAGAGCCAGCCAGAAAAGAGAATAAAAAAATTAAATTAGTCAAACTGAGACCTGCAAGTCTTAGCTGAGGGACTAATTCTCTATATAGCCTCAATACTTCCTCAAATCCATCACAAAATCTTTCATCTGGATGGAAACTAAACACTTCTTGGTCATGTGTTGAAGCTGCAGATGTTAAAAACACTTGAAATCTTTATGTTACTCAATGTCTCAATTCATCTCAATCAAGCCTTGTGCAGACTGTGTAGAGCTATCTTAAGAATTTGGAGAGAAACTAAAAAGAATGAATGAACAATCAGAAGAAAATACCATCTCCGAATCCAAAACAAGGAATCAGGTTATCTTCATCAAAGGAAGCTAATGTCCGTCCGATGATTGATATTGCCTCTTCATAAGGATTCTGATCATTACCAATGTGATGCAAGCTTCTGCGGTGAAATGACCTTGCGCCTAATATAAAAACAAATTAAAAGCATCGCACATAGCCTATATGGTCATCTTAACACTTATATAAGATCAAACCTGTCCACTCGTTGCTCTTGGTGAAATCAATACCAACTATTAGATTTGATGACTCCAGACCAGCACGTGCCAAGGCATCAGTAACCTGTAGGGAAAAAAAAAATAAACTGCGTTTTTTATAGCAAATACTTACGTATAATAACAATACTGTTAAATGCATGAGATGTTGATACTCTCTTTGCCGTAAAAGTAGGTTCCAACCATTGATTATTTATGAAAGAAGAAAAGAGTTGGTAAACAGTATAGTTGAAAGCTCTACAATCATGCCACGAAATCAAACACAACAATCATCATATCAACGAGGACACTACAATCATGTTCTTTTTTTTTGAAAATTGTCAATGCCTTGCTTCGGTAATAGTGTGAAATACACAAAACCCCGACAATAGAGTCTATATGTAGCTAGAAGAACAGATGCTACCCAAAAAAGTTGTTGTGTCTTTTTTGGACCGCAACTTTTCACAAACTCTAGGCCACTTCGTTTTACATGTCCAATTACAATATGACCAAATGGTATTTCAAAAAATACCACAAGTGACATGGTTTATCAGAAAAGACTCTTATCCCATTTACTCTATGCCAAGTCTCTGTGAAGCTTGAACATCACGATTGGTTATGGAACAAATATGATAACTAACATAAGTAGTGCAGTATAGATAGGTATCATTGTTGTCGATTATTTCCTATTTGGCTCTATTTGTAAAGCTTATGGAATGAAAATGTTTGCTACATTGATTTATCAGTTCATTTTATGACTTTGTGGACATTACAAGTATTGGATTCTTTATTATTATTCTTGATAGCATTCTATTATATTTGTATACATGAAAATCAAAATAGCACCTACAATATTTTGTGCCTTTGCTTAGGTTACGCTTCACGTATTACCAATTAATCATATATGAAGATTTTCGGACTCAAAGATCTATCATTCTTGAAGCTAGGTTCTCTTATCAAATTGCTCATTTGTTTTATTGGATGAAATTTTTAGTTCGTTGATGGTCATTTATTACGTGTTTCTTGGAGTCACGTATTATGGGCACATCATTGTACATTTACTAGCACATGAATATAAGAGAGAACCAAAACTACGGGATGCATGCAGTTGCGAGAACTTAACATGCACGATTAAATCGACTTGATCTTCTTATGATTGTTCTATTCTACCTGCTATTTTTGATTCTTTCCCTTTTTTTAGTGTGGTGAATCGAGATATTTTTATTTTTCCGACTTAAAAACTTTTTTAATAATTTTTATCAAGGTGTTGAAATGGAACTTTGATGGTAGTCATGTAGTCGTAATTTCACCAGTGACACATTTTTTTGTTTTCTTTTGCATTGCTTTTATTTAAAAGGAATTGAAGGAAATTCTAACCTTTTACTTGAATTATTACGACTTACATGTATTTTTCCCTTGAATTGAAGGCAAGTTTATTTTTTCTATTCCCTTTAAATTACTTAATTTCTTTCTTAACATGTATTAGTACTGGCATTGAATGGGATTATTAATGTCATTTGTTGCTTTTATACAAGAGCTTATTAATGTCTTTATTTGCTTTTATAGAAGGGATTGATGTTTGTTTTTCTAAAATGTCTGGTGGCATTTCATCTTGAATTATGCAGCTCTAATTAATGATGATTTTTATGTATTTCACGAGTGTTACTACTCTGTAATTTATCACCCTGTAGTTAGTCATATTATGGGTTTTCTTTCTAACCCACAAAACGGTGGCAGAGGAGGGGGTCAGGGTTTGTCTGGGTTTTAAAGTTTGAAGTGCTTGGTAATTTCTCTCTAAAGGATGCATAGCATCTCAAGTCATTGTCATTTGGTTTATATCATTTTACTCTAAACGACACACTACCCTTCATCTAGAACCTTACATGCCAGACATTGATTAGGCTTTATAATTGTGGTCCCTAGTACCTGTCTTCTCTTAATCTATTGTGGGTAACATTGACATGGAAATAAGGGATCCAAAGATGGGACATATCTCTGTTGTTTTAGGGAAGGTCGGATAAGTGGTTTTGGGTGTAAGTAATTTTAGTGTATCTTATTTTGAATTAGTGAAATTTTAGAAGTAAAAATTGAGAGTCATTGGTGAGTTTATAACAGTTCGCTGCAACTACTATGTGGAATATTTGGTTAAGATAAGAAAAAGTTCAGTTGTGTAGAATTAAGACCAAGAATAAGGCTTGCAGTGGTTGTGTAGGATCAGGAAAAGCAAAAGAAGACTTTCGTCATCTATGGTTTAATAGTCCAATAAAAGTTAGTATTATGTAGCAGCAATTAGAGCATTTTAATGTGGAAATATGTTGGCAACGGTGTATTAGTGAAGTGGTGCACGTGAAGTGTAAGTGTTTGCGGCGGAGTTGAAGTAAAGGCAATGACCAGGAGCATTAATGACAAAGAAGGTCTGAGGGTTATCATGCCCAATTTAATCTTGACACCGAGACGGGATGGTGATCTCTCCTACCGCTGCGTGTCATCAGATAGCCATGGAGTGAATTTATTATGAAGTTCACTTCATGCTAACCACTCTCAGATTATATAGAAGTTGTTTTTATTTTACTAGAATAAAAACAAGTACAACAACACAAGTTTTGTTTGATTTATTAGCATTCAAGCATCTTTGCGGACGAGTCTATATTTTCAAACAAGATCCAAAACAAAGATTGGTGGAAGGACACCATCCAAAGTACCTCGAATAGAGAGTAGTTAATGGAGGCAATGAGATACATTAATTCAACAACGATTTAGTAGGAAGAGTTAGTAGCATTAGTTTGTAAAAAGCAATAAGAAAATCATTATGAAATAAAAAAATATATTCAAAATTTTCTATTAGGTTGATGTAAATGGTTAAATTGATAAAAGTTAAAGTTAATTGTGGAAGATATATGAATTTTTTACCTTTGGAATTAATCAAACCCCATGATAATCAGTGGTTATAAAATATTATTATTGTTGTTAGGATTTTATTTTGAGTCAAAAGTTTTCTTGGTGAAAAGATTGGAATATTCTTTAAGAAAGAGGAAAAAGAAGTTAATATTAAATGCAAAGAAAATGAAAGGAAAATAAAATAAAAACTTTGTTGATAAAGCAAAAAATATGATAAATCATTTGGTAGCAATTGTTATCGGCCCCATAAAGACCCCGAATTTTATGAAATAAAAGCATTCAATTTTTCTATTCAAGATGGAAATAAAGACAAATTTGAGTTTTTTCAAAATAAATAAAGTATTCATTATTATTAGCGTAATCGTTCTTTCACTGAATTAACTTTCATTTTCAGGGCCCCATTGGAATACTAGGTTGAGTAAAATAATGTAAAATGTCTACGCGTTGTTGCCGCGATAGCTGCGGTATTGCCACGATATTTTTTTCAATTATTGATTCTTACGTGAGAAGGCACTTACTCGATAATTATTACGATAATTCTTGTTCAATATTTTATTTTATTGATTGATAATTAACGTGTTGATATTTTATTATTGTTGTTCAATAATTATCACCTTGCCTGATATTTTCCATTATCGGATCAATAATTCATATTATTTGAATAATATTATTAGATAACATTATTGGCAATGTCTAGAAAGTTACATCGGAGAGGTTTGGTCACCTAATTGCGGCGCCCGATGAGAGAAATTCTTATTGGAAAGCCCCTCTTTCTGAGGAGCGGCGGCACGGTTGTCATAAATGTGATTACGTAATATTGTTTGTGAATAATTAATTATTGATTCATATGATAAGAAAATATTTATTTGATGTGGATATAAATGATGGATTTATTTATGTGGTTATAAGTGAAGGAATTAATGATGAGGTGTTTTATCGGTATTTGTTGAAATGGAGAACAAAATATGGGATTTTCGAGAAAATTAGTTTATTACTTGATTTTGTAAAATCCATAACTCTTTAATAATATAATGAGTTAAGAGATGAGCCATATATCAAAAGAAAGCCCTAGAAGTAAGCTAACTGTAGAAATTTGAATCACCCAAAAATTCTTTGTAGATATTTAAGTGGTGAAATTTTGAATGGCTGGTCCGAAGGACTAATAGTCCGAAAAATCGGTGTTCTTGACTATATTGCGTGAGTTATAAATTTTGATCCGACCGTTGGATCGTTGTAATTTTGGATATGTTATACATATATAAGTTGAGTATATGTCCACAAATTTTGAGCCGTTAAAAATGAGCGTATGATTTGTTATGAATTTTAAGAGGTGGCGATTCGAAAATTAGGTTTTGGTGGAAAATTCTAGAATTAAGTGGGCCCCACTCTTGGTTGTTGGGGAAGATGGCTGATTTTTGGTGGGTGGAATAGTAGCGAGGTAAAAAGCCATCGGAGCTTGCAGTCAAGTCAAGTGCTGCTTGGTAATTAACATTTTCCTATAAATAGAGGGCTAAGTTAGAATTGAAAATCACACTTTGAAACATAAGTTTTCTCTCTTTTCTCTCTAGATTATTGAGTGTATTTTGTGAGTATTTAGATACTTGGTGAGTTGATATTCATCGATTGCAAGTTTCCTTGACGTCATATCAGATATCCGGTCGAAAGTCTTTGCTTTTTGAGGTAAGGGATAGTAAGGGATGTTATTTTCTTCTCGGATGATATTATTTCTTCATATCATTATCTTTGAAATGTTGATCTGAAGTTTTTATCAAATTTGGAACTTTTTCATATCGGGTTACTATTCACGAGTTCTTATTCACGAGTTCTTATTCACGAGTTCTTATTCACGATTCTTATTCATGAGTTCTTATTCACGATTCTTATTCACGAGTCTTATTAATGAAGCGTGAAGATGTTTTTTGTGGAATTTCTATCTTTTGGTGTCGAGATTCTTATTCACGTGTCTGGCCTTTATTCACGTATCTGACACTTATTCACGAATCGACCTATTCATAGAAAAATGAAAATTTTCTTTTAAATCTAAAATATCTATTACGGATACTAGCTTTGATTGTATCCATGTTTTGATCATTCTTGAATTTTACACCACTATGATTATTTTGAGGTATTTTTGGATGTATAGATTGAGAGTTATGAATTTTATGAAAAAGACTATTTTAAAAGTAATCTTCTTATAACTCCTTGCGGTTAACTCCAAAATTGATGAAATTTTTATTGAGAGTACATCTATATAATATCGATTGTACTCTGTGAATTTGAATTTTTGGATAAAAGTACAATTTATGATAAATGTTTAAATATTAAATTGGTTTTGGCCGTATGAAAAATAGTAAATGAATTTTTAAAATTTCGAGAAAAATATATATTCAATATGGGACTATTTTATGCTAAATCCCGAAAAAAATATTTTTGGGCCGATTTGGTATTTTTCATGAAAATGTTCTAGTTATGAGTAAATGAATTAAATATGTTATGTGAAGTAAGAAAATTAGAAAATATGATTTTATGGTTTGAGAATCATATATGAGGTATATCTGATTTTTGATGAGGGTTTTGGTTATTGGTGATGAAATTTTATGAGTTTGGCATTTTATGATGATTAAATGCATTAATTAGTAAAGTGTAAACAATTTAATTAAATTGTTTATAAGTTTAAGAAATGATTAAAATATTATTATAATATTAATAATATTAGATTATGAGATTTCTAAGTGATTTATAACATTTGGATTAAGGTGTTATAAATATGGAGATGACTTGTTGATGAATATCTTTGCTTTTTTAGTCTGCAGATGAATTATTGATGAATATCTTTGGCTTGTAATGCAAAGATGACTTGTTGATGAATATCTTTTTGCTTTGTAGTGCAAAGATGAATTATTGATGAATATCTTTGGCTTGTAATGAAAGATGACTTGTTGATGAATATCTTTATGCTTTGTAGTGCAGATGAATTATTGATGAATATCTTTGGCTCGTAATCTGAAGATGACTTGTTGATGAATATCTTTGCTTTGTAGTGCAAAGATGAATTATTGATGAATATCTTTGGCTTGTAATGCAAAGATGACTTGTTGATGAATATCTTTGCTTTGTGGTGCAAAAGATGAATTATTGATGAATATCTTTGGCTCGTAATCTGAAAGATGACTTTGTTGTTGAATATCTTTGCTTTGTGTAGTGTAAAGATGAGCTGTTGATGAATATCTTTGACCCGTAGTGCAAAGATGAATTTATTAGTATGATTATGAGCGAGGCTGTGATTTGGTATAACCATGATATTTGATGTTTCGGGTAAAAGGCGGTGATGAAAATTATCTTAGATCTGGATGAGAAGAGGAATTTAGAATCACAATTATGATTATGAGTTATTCATATAATTGTGGAAAAGGCTGTTGATTGATGTTCTGAGGATAAAATATTGTTGGTGGACTTTTAACGTGGAGAAGACAATAGACTTTATAGTCTATTTGACTCTTCTAATGGATTGCTCATTCATTGCAACTATGGTTGAAAAGTTTTATCATCTACCATATGTTCTAAATCTACGATTTATTCTTGATGAAGACTATTGATAATTTATTTATCTTTAGTCATAATATTCTTTTCTTGAGCTAGTTGTGCTCACCCTTTTGTTTCACAATTCCTTTCGAATAATAAAAGTGTAGGCATTTGGGTCGACGGGGATAGCGAGGAATAGAGTGGTGGTCTATAGATGTTGAGGGTGAGGTGAATTTAACTTGGAAGGGTGTTTTGTCACTGTCATACAAGATGTCTAATGACATCTGACCTCGTGTTATCATAAGACATGGTTGTGCTCATCCACTTCTTGAGTATATTTACAAGCACTACCTATATAATCTTGGTGTTTGTTTGGAGTATAATACCCAATTAGAGGCGATGGAGATAATGATATGTCGAGAAGACTCACCATTTGGGAAGAATATGATAGTAATCTTCTCGTTTTTCTTTGGGGTTTATTAGGTTGACGAGGATAATTACATGGCCATATGATATCTACCATAACCTAAAAAAGCATGGCCTCCCATGTATGAAGGTTTCTTGAGCACTTCCCAAAGATTCTAATTTCTAAAAGCAGGTTTTTGGTTGTACCTTTATGTAAGGTGTCATGGTGACGTGTTATCGAAGTTGGTGTCGAGTTACAGTTGGTATATATTGGTATCCAAACTCACGACATATGTGTTGTTGTATTTTGCACGACAATTGTTGTAATAAAGTTGTAGTTATTTACATACCATGTATTTAACGACTCGAAATAGGTTGGATGGAATGGACCTATTTTGGGGTTTATTACATTTAGTATCGAGCTTAGGGATATGATCTCTGGCGGAGATCGGGGAATAGAACTAGGAGGAGAGATGAGTAAATCCTTATTTAGTGTGTCTACTAAAGCTTATTTGTTGGTCGATCATAATATCGAGATATTATGTGATATATTAATTTGCTCAATTAACCTTTGTTTTGAAGTTTGTATTCTAGAATGATATCTGAAATACGGGAGATGAAGCGATGGAGAAATCATGATGACGGGGAGATAGAATCTGAAAATGAAAACAAGGTATTCTCAACTCTTTGAAATACAGTGCGTAAATTTAGGGGGCGAAATTTCATAAGGAGGGAGATTGTAAGACCGAATTTTATGAAATAAAAGTATTCAATTTTTCTATTCGATAAATGGTTAAATTGATAAAAGTTAAAGTTAAAGGGTGATATATGAATTTTTTTTTCAAATACAGCGAGTGGTTATAAAATATTCATTGTTGTTAGGGAATATATTACGTTTGGTGGTGGAATATTCTTTACATAGAGAATATTAAATGCGACGGTAGCGATCATTTATGGGCCCCATAACGAGAATAAGCATCGGATGGAGAAAGCGACAAATTTGAGTTTTTATAAATAATGGCGTAATCGTTCTGAATTAACAACTTGTTGGAATACGGTTGATAAAGTAAAATGTCTGGCGTTGTTGCCGCGATGCACACGGTATTACCGCAGTATTTTTTCAATTATTGATTCTTACGTTGAGAAGGCACTACTCGATAATTATTACGATAATTCTTGTTCAATATTTTATTTTATTGATTCGATAATTCTTTGTGTTGATATTTTATTATTGTTGTTCATAATTATCAACTTTGCATGATATTTTCCATTATCGGATCAATAATTCATATTATTTGAATAATATTATTAGATAACATTATTGGCAATGTCTAGAAAGTTACATCGAGGAGAGGTTTGGTCACCTAATTGCGGCGCCCGATGAGGAGAAATTCTTATTGGAAAGCCCTCTTCTGAGGAGCGGCTGGTTGTCATAAATGTGATTACGTAATATTGTTTGTGAATAATTAATTATTGATTCATATGATAAGAAAATATTTATTTGATGTGGATATAAATGATGGATTTATTTATGTGGTTATAAGTGAAGGAATTAATGATGAGGTGTTTTATCGGTTATTTGTTGAAATGGAGAACAAAATATGGGATTTTCGAAAAAATTAGTTTATTACTTGATTTTGTAAAATCCATAACTCTTTAATGTATAATGAGTTAAGAGATGAGCCATATATCAAAAGAAAGCCCTAGAAGTAAGCTAACTGTAGAAATTTGAATCACCCAAAAATTCTTTGTAGATATTTCGTGGTGAAATTTTGAATGAAGCTGGTCAGAAGGACTAATAGTCCGAAAAATCGGTGTTCTTCACTATATTAAGTGAGTTATAAATTTTGATCCGACCGTTGGATCGTTGTAATTTTGGATATGTTATACATATATAAGTTGAGTATATGTCCACAAATTTTGAGCCGTTAAAAATGAGCGTATGATTTGTTATGAATTTTAAGAGAGTGGCTGATTCGAAATTAGGTTTTGGTGGAAAATTCTAGAATTAAGTGGGCCCCACTCTTGGTTGTTGGGGAAGATGGCTGATTTTTGGTGGGTGGAATAGTAGCGCGGTAAAGCCATCGGTGTAGCGAGTCAAATCTGCTTGGTAGGGCTAACATTTTCCTATAAATAGAGGGCTAAGTTAGAATTGAAAATCACACGAAAAACATAAGTTTTCTCTCTTTTCTCTAGATTATTGAGTGTATTTTGTGAGTATTTAGATACTTGGTGAGTTGATATTCATCGATTGCAAGTTTCCTTGATATTCATATCCAGATATCCGATCGAAGTCTTTTTCTCTTTTTTTGAGGTAAGGGATAGTAAGGGATGTTATTTTCTTCTCGGATGATATTATTTCTTGATATCATTATCTTTGAAATGTTGATCTGAAGTTTTATCAAATTTGGAACTTTTTCATGTCGGGTTACTATTCACGATTCTTATTCACGAGTTCTATTCATGAGTTCTTATTCACGAGTTCTTATTCATGAGTTCTTATTCACGAGTTCTTATTCACGAGTACTATTAATGAAAGCGTGAAGATGTTTTTTGTGGAATTTCTATCTTTTGGTGTCGAGTTACTATTCACGTATACTGCTTTATTCACGTATCTGACCTTATTCACGAATCGACCTTATTCATAGAAAAATGAAAATTTTCTTTTAAATCTAAAATATCTATTACGGATACTAGCTTTGATTGTATCCATGTTTTGATCATTCTTGAATTTTACACCACTATGATTATTTTGAGGTATTTTTTGGATGTATAGATTGAGAGTTATGAATTTTATGAGAAAAGACTATTTTAAAAGTAATTGCTTATAACTCCTTGCGGTTAACTCCAAAATTGATGAAATTTTTATTGAGTACATCTATATAATATCGATTGTACTCTGTGAATTTGAATTTTGGATAAAAGTACAATTTATGATAAATGTTTAAATATTAAATGGTTTTGGCCGTATGAAAAATAGTAAATGAATTTTTAAAATTTAGAAAAATATATATGTTCATATGGGACTATTTTATGCTAAATCCGAGAAAAGAAATATTTTTGGGCCGATTTGGTATTTTTCATGAAAATGTTCTAGTTATGAGTAAATGAATTAAATATGTTATGTGAAGTAAGAAAATTAGAAAATATGATTTTATGGTTTGAGAATCATATATGAGGTATATCTGATTTTTGATGAGGTTTTGGTTATTGGTGATGAAATTTTATGAGTTTGGCATTTTATGATGATTAAATGCATTAATTAGTAAAGTGTAAACAATTTAATTAAATTGTTTATAAGTTTAAGAAATGATTAAAATATTATTATAATATTAATAATATTAGATTATGAGATTTCTAAGTGATTTATAACATTTGGATTAAGGTGTTATAAATATGGATATGACTTGTTGATGAATATCTTTGCTTTTAGTGCAAAGAATGAATTATTGATGAATATCTTTGATGAATATCTTTGGCTTTGGCTGTGTCTGAAGATGACTTGTTGATGAATATCTTTGCTTTGTAGTGCAAAGATGAATTATTGATGAATATCTTTGGCTTGTAATGCAAAGATGACTTGTTGATGAATATCTTTGATTATTTGAGAAAGAATGAATTATTGATGAATATCTTTGGCTCGTGTCTGAAGATGACTTGTTGATGAATATCTTTTAGCTTTTAGCACAGTGCAAAGATGAATTATTGATGAATATCTTTGGCTTGTAATGCAAGATGACTTGTTGATGAATATCTTTGCTTTGTAGTGCAAAGATGAATTATTGATGAATATCTTTGGCTCGTAATCTGAAGATGACTGTTGTTGTTGAATATCTTTAGCTTTGTAGTGTAAAGATGAGCTGTTGATGAATATCTTTGACGCGTAGTGCAAAGATGAATTTATTAAATATGATTATGAGCGAGGCTGTGATTTGGTATAACCATGATATTTGATGTTTCGAGGTAAAGGCGGTGATGAAAATTATCTTAGTCTGGATGAGAAGAGAATTTAGAATCACAATTATGATTATGAGTTATTCATATAATTGTGGAAAGGCTGTTGATTGATGTTACGAGGATAAAATATTGTTGGTGGACTTTTAGCGTGGAAAGACAATAGACTTTATAGTCTATTTGACTCTTCTAATGGATTGCTCATTCAACTTGCAACTATGGTTGAAAAGTTTTATCATCTACCATATGTTCTAAATCTACGATTTATTCTTGATGAAGACTATTGATAATTTATTTATCTTTAGTCATAATATTCTTTCTTGAGCTAGTTGTGCTCACCCTTTTTTTGTTTCACAATTCCTTTCGGGTAATAAAAGTGTAGGTTTGGGTCGAGCGGGGATAGCGAGGAATAGAGTGGTGGTCTATAGATGTTGAGGTGAGGTGAATTTAACTTGGAAGGTGTTTTGTCACTTATCATACAAGATGTCTAATGACATCTGACCTCGTGTTATCATAAGACATGGTTGTGCTCATCCACTTCTTTGAGTATATTTACAAGCACTACTATATAATCTTGGTGTTTTTGTTTGGAGTATAATACCCAATTAGAGGCGGTGGAGATAATGATATGTCGAGAGAAGACTCACCATTGGGAAGAATATGATAGTAATCTTCTCGTTTTTCTTTGGGGTTTATTAGATTGACGAGGATAATTACGTGGCCATATGATATCTACCATAACCTAAAAGCATGGCCTCCCGTGTATGAAGGTTTCATTGAGCACTTCCCAAAGATTCTAATTTCTAAAAGCAGTTTTTGGTATACCTTTATGTAAGGTGTCATGGTGGCGTGTTATCGAGTTGGTGTCGAGTTCATGATTGGTATATATTGGTATCCAAACTCACGACATATGTGTTGTTGTATTTTATTGTTGTTGTAATAAAGTTGTAGTTATTTCAATTGTTGTAATAACTTATCCAAATTATGTTTTCCTTCTTTGACTTTTTGGGAGAGTTTAGTTTGAGGACTCCTTGAGATATTCATTCGTACAATTTTGGTTCACTTTATTGGCTTTTATTTCTTGTATTTTATGTTTTCTGTTTTTCATCTTTGATATGGTCTTTAGTGGTTAGCTTGAATTTAATAGGTTTCAACTATTTATTAGACTCAAATGTGTCAATGAATCTAAATAATAATTATCTTACGGGAGGAATTCTGCTCAAATATGCGCACTTGCAAAATTATGGAAAATTCAGACAAACTTTTGTAAGATTCTTTTGCATTACTACATGTGTATAATGTTCGAATTATATTCTTAGCGTATATTGATGGCAATAAAAGTTGCATCTGAATTGATTTTTTAATTGCTAAAGTCTCACTGTAGAGTATCAAGGTACATTAAGAAGGCGTGGATTTTAAACTTAAAATTATGCACAATTCACTTGAACTAATAATGTCATTGTTTTTATTTGGACAAATATACCCTTAACAATTCATGTTGTGGTTTTCCACCCTATTTAAATAATAAAGTACTACTCTTGTCCAAAACAAAAACCGTCTTTAATCCCAATATTTTTTTATAAGTGTCTTAGAATTAGTTACTCATATTCTAATTTGCAGAAAATTGGTTTATAATTCCTTGCTCTTTTCTTTGTAAGCAAATCTGATAATGTTTCGAGAGTATGATGCCTCCACTGAATAACAATTCCTTCTTTGGCCAACTAAATATGTAACAACCCCAAAATAGGTCCATTCCATCCAACCCATTCTGAGTCGCCAAATACATGGTACGAAAAACAACTACAACTTTATTACAACAATTGTCGTGCAAAATACAACAACACATATACTGTGAGTTTGGATACAAATATATACCAATCATGTACGTCACAATGACACCTTACATAAAGGTATAGTCAAAAAGCTGTTTTAGAAATTAGAATCTTTGGGAAGTGCTCAAGGAAACCTTCGTGCATGGGAGGCCATGCTTTTAGGTTATGGTAGATATCATATGGCCACGAATTATCCTTGGTTGACCTAATAAACCCCAAAAGAAAACGAGAAGATTACTATCATATTCTTCCCAATGGTGAGTCTTCTCTTGACATATCATTATCTCCACTGTCCTCTAATTGGGTATTATACTCCAAACAAACACCAAGATTATATAGGTAGTGCTTGTAAATATACTCGGCAAGTGGATGAGCACAACCATGTCTTATGATGACACGAGGTTGTATGTCATTAGACATCTTGTATGATAGTGGCAAAACACCTTCCAAGTTAAATTCACCTCACCCTCAACATCTATAGACCACCATTCTATTCCTCGCTATCCCCGCTTCGACCCGGCTACACTTTTATTACACGAAAGAAATTGTGAAACAAAAGGGTGAGCACAACTAGCTCAGTAAAGAATATTATGACTAAAGATAAATAAATTATCAATAGTCTTCATCGGTAATAAATCAGAGATTTAGAACATATGGTAGATGATAAAACTTTTCAACCATAGTTGCAGCGGAACGAGCAATCCATTAGAAGAGTCAAATAGACTATAAAGTCTATTGTCTTCTCCACGTTAAAAGTCTACCATCAATATTTTATCCCTGTAACATCAATCAACAGTTCCTTTCCACAATCATATGAATAACTCATAATCATAATTGTGATTCTAAATTCCTCTTCTCATCCAGACGCGAAGATAATTTTCATCACTGTCTTTACCCGAAACATCAAATATCATGGTTATACCAAATCACGATTCTGCTCATAATCATACTAATAAATTCATCTTTGCACCACGGGCCAAAGATATTCATCAACAGATTCATCTTTACACTACAAAGCAAAGATATTCAACAACGAGTCATCTTTGCATTACGAGCCAAAGATATTCATCAATAATTCATCTTTACACTCTGAAAGCTAAAGATATTCAACAACAATAGTCATCTTTGCATTACGAGCCAAAGATATTCATCAATAATTCATCTTTGCTACAAAGCTAAAGATATTCAACAACAGTCATCTTTGCATTACGAGCGAAAGATATTCATCAATAATTCATCTTTGCACTACTGGCAAAGATATTCAACAACAGTCATCTTTGCATTACGAGCCAAAGATATTCATCGATAATTCATCTTTTACTACTGAAGCTAAAGATATTTAACAACGAGTCATCTTTGCATTCTGAGCAAAAGATATTCATGTATCAAAGAAATACATAATCATTTCATTTCGGAAGTTATATAACAATAATTATAACCATGTTGATCGATTCACCTTTTGCACTTAAGCTAAAAATATTCAATTGTAAATTCAATGGTCATGATCATACCAATCAACAATTCAACTTTTGCACTCGGCCAAAGAGAACCTATGGTCACGATCATACCAATAATCTACCCATCTTTACACTCAAGTCGAAAGAAATATCATCATTAGGGTTATAAGAATGTTATATAAAAACAATATAATCAAAACATGGTTTTAATTTCAAAAGTAAGATTCATAAATCAACGATAATTTGGTCGGGAAAAAACCAATTTGTAAATGAATAGTACCGTGATTAAATCGTATAAGACAAGTATCGTGCGTAAGTAACTCTCGACGACGAAAAGATAAAGTTTCATAATAAAATTCATATCCATATTTATAACACCTTAATCCAAATGATATAAATCACTTAGAAATCTCATAATCTAATATTATTAATATTACAATAATATTTTAATCATTTCTAAAACTTATAAACAATTTAATTAAATTGTTTACACTTTACTAATTAATGCATTTAATCATCATAAAATGCCAAACTTATAAGATTTCATCACCAATAACCAAAACCCTCATCAAAAATCTGCATATACCTCATATATGGTTCTCAAGCCATAAAATCATATTTTTAATTTTTTACTTCACATAACATATTTAATTCATTTACTCATAACTAGAATATTTTTATGAAAATACCAAATCAGTTCCAAAATATTAATTTTCTGGGATTTAGTATAACATAGTCCCATATTGAACATATATTTTTCTCAAAATTTTAAAATTCATTTACTATTTTTCATATGGCCAAAACCACCGAATATTTAAACATTTATCATAAATAATACTTTTGTCCAAAAATTCTGAAATTAATACGGTATACTGATATTATATAGATGTACTCCCAATAAAAATTTCATCAATTTTGGAGTTAACCACAAGGAGTTATAAATAGTTACTTTTAAAATAGTCTTTTCTCATAAAATCCATAACTCCCAATCTATACATCCAAAAATCGCCATTTTGGACACACTCTATAAAACTCATCAAAATATCATTTCAAATTTTTCCAGAATTTTGAATGTTCAAAAAATTTCGAAACTAAAAACATAATAACCCTTAAAATCCTTTACTATCCTTACCTCAAAAGAAATCTTCGACATTGGAATAACAATTTGAATCGAACTTGCACCGTATAGCAATACTCAAAGTATACTCAAAATACTCACAAGAATACGCCGATAATATAGAGAGAAAACTTGATTTACGGTGTGATTTTCAATTCTAACCCAAGCACCTGTTTATAGGAAATTGCTTAGAACACCAAAGCGAGAAAATTGAATATAATAATAATATTATTATCAAATTTCAAGCCCACCTCTAGACATTTGAAATCAGCTGATTTTGCACATGTTTAATGAGGCCACAAAATATAAAAAAACGTTTTATTAATAAAAATAAATAAAACTTCCAAAATTAATTATTTGAACTTGAACTTCAATAATTCATAATAAATAGCCTTTTTATCAGAAAATTCGAATCTCGCGTGTTTTTATAGGAAATTCAATTCTCTCAACTTTGCGAAGAAAGTTTTCCAAATTCCAAATGAAATTTACATCAAATCCACAAGCAAGGCGATTTTACAAAAGTATAATCAAATTTCGATCAAGAAATGGGGTCCAAACACACAAAACATGTGTTAATCATTTAATGCAACAAAAATACTCTTCCTCCTCATATACTCATATATCCCACATTCATTGTAAAAATATCACCGTTAATATATTATTAAAATAATATATTTAAATGAATTATTTTATCAGAAAAAGATAAAATATTAATTTTCAACAATTGTCATTTTAAAATTTTCTCCATCTATATCCACATAAAATCAATATTTTTCTCATCATATAAATCAATAATTAATTATTCACAAATAATATTACAGAATCACAATATTGACAACCAGGCAGTTCCCAGGAAAGAGGGGGCTTTCCAATAAGAATTTCTTCTTACTGTCGCGCAATTAGATGACCAAACCTCTCCTTAGACAGAACTTTCTAGACATTGCCAATAATGTTATCTAATAATATTATTCAGATAATATGAATTATTAGCCGATAATGAAAGATCTGTGTAATGACAATTATTGAAACAACAGTAATATAAAATATCAACGCAGCAATTATTAACTCAATAAAATACTGAACAGTAATTACTGTAACCATTATTGAGTAGTGCCTTCTTAAAAAAAAAATTATCATGCTTCATGAATAGTACTCGTGAATAGTAACTCGTGAATAGTAACTCATGAATAGTAACTCATGAATAGTAATTAAAAAAAAATTGAATACTTTTATTTCATAAAATTCGGGGTCTTACAATCTCCCTCCTTATGAAATTTAAGTCCCAAATTTCGTGCACAGTATTTCAAAGAGTTGAGAATACCTTATTTTCATTTCGATTATATCTCCCTGTCATCATGATTTCTCCATTGCTTTCATCTCACGTATTTGATATCATTCTAGAATCTGACTTCAAAACAAGGGTTAATTTAATAAATTAACATATCACATAATATCCCGATATTATGATGACGACCAACAAATAAGCTTAGGTAGGACACACTTTAGCGAAGGATTTACTCATCTCTCCTCATAGTTCTAATCCCGATCTCCGCCGGAGATCGTATCCTAAGCTACGATACCAACCGTAACAACCCCAAAATAGGTCCATTCCATCCAACCCATTCGAGTCGCCAAATACATGGTACGAAAAAACAACTACAACTTTATTACAACAATTGTCGTACCAAAATACAACAACACATATCTTTGTGAGTTTGGATACAAATATATACCAAGTATGTACGTCACAATGACACCTTACATAAAGGTATAGTCAAAACTGTTTTAGAAATTAGAATCTTTGGGAAGTGCTCAAGAAAACCTTCGTATACATGGGAGGCCATGCTTTTAGGTTATGGTAGATATCATATGGCCCGCGAATTATCCTTGGTTGACCCAATAAACCCCAAAAGAAAAAGCGAGAAGATTACTTATCATATTTCTTCCCGATGGTGAGTCTTCTCTTGACATATCATTATCTCCACTTTGTCTCTAATTGGGTATTATACTCCAAACAAACACCAAGATTATATAGGTAGTGCTTGTAAATATACTCGACAAGTGGATGAGCACAACCATGTCTTATGATGACACGAGGTTGTATGTCGTTAGACATCTTGTATGATAGTGGCAAAACACCCTTCCAAGTTAAATTCACCTCACCCTCAACATCTATAGACCACCATTCTATTCCCTCGCTATCCCCGCAGCTTCGACCCATTTACACTTTTATTTACACACGAAAGAAATTGTGAAACAAAAAGGGTGAGACCTGTTAGCTCGATAAAGAATATTATGACTAAAGATAAATAAATTATCAATAGTCTTCATCGGTAATAAATCGGAGATTTAGAACATATGGTAGATGATAAAACTTTTCAACCATAGTTGCAGCGGAACGAGTAATCCATTAGAAGAGTCAAATAGACTATAAAGTCTATTGTCTTCTCTACGTTAAAAGTCTACCATCAATATTTTATCCTGTAACATCAATCAGCAGCCCTTTCCACAATCATATGAATAACTCATAATCATAATTGTGATTCTAAATTCTTCTTCTCATCCGGAATGAAGATAATTTTCATCACTTGTCTTTACGAAACATCAAATATCATGGTTATACCAAATCACAGTTCTGTTCATAATCATACTAATAAATTCATCTTTGCACCACGGGCGAAAGATATTCATCAACAGATTCATCTTTACACTACAAAGCTAAAGATATTCAACAACAGTCATCTTTGCATTCAGAGCCAAAGATATTCATCAATAATTCATCTTTTTACTACAAGCTAAAGATATTCAACAACAGTCATCTTTGCATTCACGAGCCAAAGATATTCATCAATAATTCGACTTTGCACTACTGAAAGCTAAAGATATTCAATAACGGTCGTCTTTGCATTACACGAGCCAAAGATATTCATCAATAATTCATCTTTGCACTACAAAGTAAAAGATATTCAACAACAGGTCATCTTTGCATTCTGGCCAAAGATATTCATCGATAATTCATCTTTTGCTTCTACAAAGCTAAAGATATTCAACAACAGTCATCTTTGCATTACGAGCAAAAGATATTAATGTATCAAAAAATACATAATCATTTCATTTCGAAGTTATATAACAATAATTATAACCATGTTGATCGATTCACCTTTTGCACTTAAGCTAAAAATATTCAATTGTAAATTCAATGGTCGCGATCATACCAAATTCAACAATTCAACTTTTGCACTCATTGGCCAAAGAGAACCTATGGTCACGATCATACCAATAATCTACCCATCTTTACACTCAAGTCGAAGAAATATCATCATTAGGGTTATAAGAATGTTATATAAAAACAATATAATCAAAACATGGTTTTAATTTCAAAAGTAAGATTCATAAATCAACGATAATTTGGTCGGAAGAAAAACCAATTTGTCGTGAATAGTACCCCGTGTTAAATACATTATCTAGTATCGTGCGTAAATAACCTCGACACGAAAAAGATAAAGTTTCATAATAAAATTCATATCCATATTTATAACACCTTAATCCAAATGTTATAAATCACTTAGAAATCTCATAATCTAATATTATTAATATTACAATAATATTTTAATCATTTCTAAAACTTATAAACAATTTAATTAAATTGTTTACACTTTACTAATTAATGCATTTAATCATCATAAAATGCCAAACTTATAAGATTTCATCACCAATAACCAAAACCCTCATCAAAAATCTGCATATACCTCATATATGGTTCTCAAGCCATAAAATCATATTTTTAATTTTCTTACTTCACATAACATATTTAATTCATTTACTCATAACTAGAATATTTTCATGAAAATACCAAATCAGTTCCAAAATATTTCTTTTAAGGGATTTAGCATAACATAGTCCCATATTGAACATATATTTTCTCAAAATTTTAAAACTTCATTTACTATTTTTCATATGGCCAAAACCACCGAATATTTAAACATTTATCATAAATAATACTTTTGTCCAAAAAATTGAAATTAATACGGTATACTGATATTATATAGATGTACTCCCAATAAAAATTTCATCAATTTTGGAGTTAACCACAAGGAGTTATAAATAGTTACTTTTAAAATAGTCTTTTCTCATAAAATCCATAACTCCCAATCTATACATCCAAAATCGCCATTTTTGGACACTCTATAAAACTCATCAAAATATCATTTCAATTTTCCGAAATTTTTGAAGGTTCGGAAAAATTTGAAACTAAAAACATAATAACCCTTAAAATCCTTACTTATCCCTTACCTCAAAAAGAGTAGTACTTACATTGGAATAACGTAACTTGAGCTTCACTTGCAAGTATAGCAATACTCAAAGTATACTCAAAATACTCACAAGAATAAACCGATAATATAGAGAGAAAAATTGATTTTACGGTGTGATTTTCAATTCTAACCTAAACACCCTATTTATAGGAAATTGCTTAGAATACCAAAAGCGTTAAAATTGAATATAATAATAATATTATTATCAAATTTCAAGCCCACCTCTAGACATTTGAAATCAGCTGATTTTGCACATGTTTAATGAGGCCACAAAATATAAAAAACGTTTTTATTAATAAAAATAAATAAAACTTCCAAAAATTAATTATTTCGGAACTTTAATGAAACAAAACTTCAATAATTCATAATAAATAGCTCTTTTATCAGAAAATTCGAATCTCGCGTGTTTTATAGGAAATTCAATTCTCTCCAACTTTGTAATATTATTATAGTTATGAAGAAATTTCAATATATTTAAAACAATCATTTTATCAGCGGGAAAAAGATTCAATTTTTTTTCCAAAAAGACCAAAATTTTTTAAATAAAAAGGAATTTCCTTTATTTATTATTTTGAAATAGTAAGGGTTGATTTGATTAATGTGGATAGTTAAGGGTTAAATCATGAATATTTCAAAATAAGCAATGGTTATAAAATATTCATTTTTGTTAGGGGAATATTAAATGTTTGGTATTAGTTTGGTCGTGGAATATTAAATGCTTGTCGGGGAATATTAAATGCTGACTGGTAATGCGACCGTGTATAAAATATCAGCCCATGTGAGCGATTGGATGAGGAAAGCGACAAAGTTTGGGTTGGTTATAAATAGCTTGGCGTAGTTATTCTTAATGTTAAGGCATTGTTGGAATACGGTGGTTAAAAAATCTGATGTCTGGCGTGGTTGCCTGCGATGCTTTGCGGTATTACCGCAGTATTGAATTATTGATCCTTACGTGAAATGGCCTACTCGATAATTTTCCACGATGAATTCTTGTTCGATATTTTATTTTATTGATTCGATAATTCTTTGCGTTGATATTTTATATTATTATTGTTTGATAATTGTCCTTTGCGATATTTCCCATTATCGGATCAATAATTCATATTATTTGAATAATATTATTAGATAACATTATTGGCGATGTCTAGAAAGTTACATCTAAGGAGAGGTTTGGTCACTTTAATTGCGGCGCCCGATGAGGAGAGATCCTTATTGGAAAGCCCCTTTTCTGAGGAGCGGCTGGTTGTCATAAATGTGATTACGTAATATTATTTGTGAATAATTAATTATTGATTCATATGATAAGGAAATATTTATTTTATATGAATATAAATGATGGATTTATTTATGTGGTTATTAATGAAGGAATTAATGTTGAGGTGTTTTATCGATATTTTATCGGATTGGAGGTATTAAAAATCAAATCGGGGTTTTTAGATATATTGCGGGGTTATAATTTTTAATCAAAATAGTTGGATTGTTGTAATTTTGGGTATGTTATACATACATAAGTTGAGTATATGTCCACAAATTTTGAGCGGAATTAAAAATGCACGAATGATTTGTTGTGAATTTTAAGAGGTGTCGGATTAGAAAAGTTAGGTTTATAATTGATTTTGGTGGAAAATTCTAGAATTGAGTGGGCCCCACTTGTGGTTGGTGAAAAAATGTGCTGAATTTTATTTCAAATGTGGTGGGTGGCAATAGTAGCGAGTAAAAGCATCGGTGGCAGTCGTCGAAATGCTTGGTTGGTGGGCTAACATTTTCTATAAATAGAAATTTAAGTTAGAATTGAAAATCACACGAAAAACAAAGTTTTCTCTCTTTCTCTCTCTATATTATTGGCGTATATTTTGTGAGTATTTAGATACTTTGAGAGTTCTTTATTGATCTGAGTTTCATTCGACATCACTTGAGCCTTTCCTTAAAATCTTGATTCTTTGAGGTAAGGGATGTTATTTTCTTCTCGAATGATATTAATTCTTGATATCATTATCTTTGAAATATTGGTTGGTACTTTTTATCAAATTTGGAACTTTTTCATATCGGGGTTACTATTCATGAGTTCTTATTCACGAGTTTCTTATTCATGAGTTCTTATTCACGATTCTTATTCACGAGTACTATTAAGTGAAGCGTGAAGATGTTTTTTGTGGAATTTCTATCTTTTGGTGTCGATTCTTATTCACGTATCGGCCTTATTCACGTATCTGACCTTATTCACGAATCTGGCCTTATTCATAGAAAAATGAAAATTTTTTTTTTAAATCTAAAATATCTATTACGGATACTAGCTTTGATTGTATCCATGTTTTGATCATTCTTGAATTTTACACCTTATGATTATTTTTGAGGTATTTTTGGACATGGATAAAACAAAATCTGAATCCTTAATCCTTAATCCTTGTCATTTTGTTTCCTTTGGATTAGTTCTTTAAAAATATTTTCATCATCCTCGGTCTTAAATGATGATATTATTGAATATCTTTGGCACATGTAGTGCAAAGATGAATGATTTCGAAGAATATCTTTGGCTTTGTGTGCAAAGATGAATGATTCTGATATCTTTTTTTTCTGGTGCAAAGATGAATGTTTAAATGAATATCTTTGGCACATAGTAAAGATGAGCATGTTTAAATGAACATGGTGGTGATGAATATCTTTGGCACTTTAGTGCAAAAGATGAGCAGTGTTTAAATGAACATAATGTGATGAATATCTTTGGCCTTTAGTGCAAAGATGAGCAGTGTTGAGATGAACATGGCCAGATTGATGAATATCTTTGGCTTTGCACAGTGCAAAGATGAATATTTGATTTGAGATGAATATTGATTGATGTTCTGAGGATAAAATATTGATGATGGTTTGTTAAATTCATAGATTATAGTAGATTTCATTCTCTACGTAACTCTTACATGAATTATTATTTCATTGCGAATATTGATCTGAAACTTGTTGTCTATTGTATTATCAGTTTTTCCTGTTGGAGACTAACGATAATTTGTTGTATATTATCTTAGTCGTAACATTCTTCTTGGGCTAGTTGAGCTCACCCTTTTCCTTGTTGTTCCATTTTTCTTCTCGGGGAGGCGAGAATGTAGCGAGTCTTAGTCGGGGTATGGAATGAAGGTTACTAGAGAGAGTTGTTTAGTAGTCCTCACCATTATTGTAAAATAATGTATCGATAAATGTGATGAGGATTTATTTGAGTATAAATATTATCTAGAAGATAATATTTGTATTTAAACTCACAGATTTTATTGTTGTGATAATAAAGTTGTAGTTGTTTACATACCATGTATTTGGCGACTCGAGAATGGGTTGGATGGAATGGACCTATTTTGGGGTCGTCGCGGATTTATATCGAGCTTAGGGATATGATCTCTGGCGGAGATCGGGGAATAGAACTAGGAGGGAGGCAGTAAATCCTTTGCTAGTGTGTCTACTAAGCTTATTTGTTGGTTGGTCGATATATAGGGATATTATGTGATTGATTTCCTTAATTAACCCTTGTTTTATGGCGATGGTTGAGAATGTCGTTGAGAATATTAATAGTGGTGTAAATGAGGCCAGTGGAGATGCACATACTTAACAGCGAGGAGAGCGTCTGCAGCAGTGGCAATGTACCTCACATGAATAACACCATTGGCGAGATGATGAGCGAGGGGATGTTTAGAAGCTTTTTGCGGTTCATGCAAAATCGAGACGAGGAGACTTCGTGTTCAAAATCTGAGGAGGAGATGATAGCTTGATTTCACGGGTGGTCACGATGAAGCGATTCGAAGTTGGGACCACGAGTGCAGGGAAAGCGGATCCGATCATGGCGGAAACATGGGTCAAACAAATTACAGATATTCGATGTCTTGGGATGCGAAGAACGAAAAGTTCCATTCGCTACTTTTATGTTAAAGTGGCGAAGCGATTCTTGGTGGGAATCGTGAAGCGTACCCATTCAATTTGCTTTTCGGCGTATCGTGGGAGCGTTTGAAAGCATTCAATGACAAGTACTTCCACGAAAGTATTAAATCGTATGAAGGAAGTGGAGTTTATTAGATTGGAAGCGAAATAACATGGCGGTGTCCGATCTGCGAAGCGAAAGTTTGCGGAGTTATCGAGTTTGCACCTCATTTGGTGGAGAATGAGGAGCGTTATGCGCGGATGTTTACGAGAGGTTTGAAACCGGCGTCGTCGATATCTCATTTCTCATAAATTTTCTCTCTATTGGATGTTGTAAGCGAGGCTCGATTGTTAGGCGAGATAAAATGATATCGTTCAATGGGGACCATAACGAGATCATACCAAAGATAGCGATCATCGAATAACGATAACCGGTGGAGAAAGAAGAATACGGACAAAGGCGGTAACCACTCGGGTGGTAATCGTGGCCATGAAAATAGAAGAAGCGAGTTGGGAGGAGATTTTAAAAGAGAGATTCAACAACGACCATGTGAAGGCGTCGGCGCCGATGTGGCTAGTTCGAAGGGAGGAGAAAGACCATCGGTCGTATGTTACAAATCTTGGGAAGAGGGACATATCATTGGCGCCCTGAGCAGTTTAAGGTATGCTATAATTGTGGAAAAGAAGGACATATAAACAAAGTTATGCGATATCGAAACCTAGTCTTGGTGAGGCGGTGACTCGAAAGGATGTCCCGAAAAAGTCAAAGTCAGCGATTCTTGGAAGGCGTTTGTCGTGGCCGGTCAAAATCTGAGGAACGAGCGAAGTTAGCACGGGTTAGTTAATTATAAATTCTTGCGAAGTTTATACCTTACTGAATCTGGGTTCTACCCATTCTTTTATCTCTCTTTGCTTGCGCTCAGCGTTTGAACTTGACTACGGAGAAATTAGACTTTGACTTATTTATGGAGACTCAGTTGGGAGAAACTTTCATTACATCAGTTGTTTAAAAATCTTGTTTGATTCAAGTTGGCACCATCACATTACATTAACCTTATTTCTTTAGAGATATTTGCTTTTGATGTGATTTTAAGGTTAACTACTCATCATACCAAATTGATTGCTTTTGTAAGGTTGTTAGTTTTCATATTCTAAGCAACTTTGTTATTGAATTCAAGCAATCAAACCATTGTAGTCAAACATTTTCATATCAAGCCATGAAGTCGTTCGTTTATTTACGGATGTCGAGTTTTCTTAGTCCATGTTATGGATTTGAATAAAGACACGTCGATTTGAATAATATTCTTGTTGTTATTGATTTTTCTGGCGTATTTCTGAAGAATTTCTTGGCTTACTCCCAGTGATATTAAATTTTGTATCGACTTTGAACCGGTACAAAACTCATTTCTAAAATCTCATATCGAATGGCTCTATTGAACTTGAGAGTTAAAAATTCAACTATAAATTTGGTACATGAGCCTTTATCTTGTGACTTCCTTTGTGGAATTCACTAAGCGAACTCTCTGTAGGGGGCGTCATATTAGATGCGATAGTAAAGCGATAGGTGTCATTGTGACGTCTTATCGAGGGTTGGATATGAGTCGCGATTGAGAACAACCTAAATCGATGTCGAAATCGTAGCTTTACAGAAGGCTTAGTTGGTTATTATCGGAGATTAGTTGAAGGATATTCTCGAATCGCTATTCCATTAACGTGGTGACTTCGTCGTAGAGATACAAAATTCGAATGGAAGCGAGGAATGTGGGAAGAGCTTGAAGAACTCGAGAGAGACTCATTTCGAAGCACGTGTTACGACCATGCCATCACTGGAAAAGCGAGCGTGGTAGGTGGCGTGTTGAGTAGAAGATCGTATCTGATCTGAGTGCGATGTTGTCAAAGACTAATTTATTATAATATACAAATAATAGAGATGGAGATGAAAACTCTAGGTACCCGCGTGATGATATCTGATGCGTGATGATATCTGAGTATAATCGACTTTAATCGATAAAGTTAAAAAGGCATTCAAAATACTACACGGGTGATGAATTTGAAGAAGGAGGTGCGAAGTTGTTATTTTAAAAGCGAGAATCGGTGAGGTGAGGAAAAGCTCGAACCTTGATTTATTAATCCATTTGAAATTCTCGATCGAATAGGAGCTGTGGCTATAGACTCGTTTTACCACCAAGTATGGCGTGTTCATAACGTTTTTCACGTGTCGATGTTACGTAAATATGTGGACGACCGAAACACGTCATTGAGTTAGAACCCGGACGAGATAATAGAAGACTTAACGTCACGAGGAGGTACTGTCAAGATTTTGTAGAGGAAAGAACATGACCTATGTCTGAGGTTATACCATAAGTTAAAGTTTTGTGGAGAAACCATCTTATTGAGGAAATGACACAGGAGTTGGAAGCGAAAATGAAAGCGAGTATCTTTACCTTTTGAAACACAGTCGTCGTCGATTTAGAGGGCGAAATTTCATAAGGAGGGAGGTTGTAAGACCGAAAATTTTTTTAAATAAAAGGAATTTCCTTTATTTATTATTTTGAAATAGTAAGGGTTGATTTGATTAATGTGGATAGTTAAGGGTTAAATCATAAATATTTCAAAATAAGCAAGTGGTTATAAAATATTCATTTTTGTGGGGGAATATTAGTTTGGTGGTGGAATATTAAATGCTTGTCGGGAATATATTAAATATTAAATGCGTGGGGAATATTAAATGCGGCGAGCGACCGTGTGTGGAGCCCATGTGAGCGATTGGATGAGGAAAAGCGACAAAGTTTGGGTGGTTATAAATAACAGCGTAGTTATTCTGAATTAAAATGCATTTGGAATACCGGTGGTTAAAATCTGATGTCTGGCGTGGTTGCTGATGCACACGGTATTACCGCAGATATTGTTGAATTATTGATCCTTACGTGAAGGCATTTCTCGATAATTTTCACGATGAATTCTTGTTCAATATTTTATTTTATTGATTCGATAATTCTTTGCGTTGATATTTTATATTATTATTGTTTCGATAATTGTCCTTTGCTTGATATTTCCCATTATCGGATCAATAATTCATATTATTTGAATAATATTATTAGATAACATTATTGGCAATGTCTAGAAAGTTACATCTAAGGAGAGGTTTGGTCACCTAATTGCGGCGCCCGATGAGGAGAGATCCTTATTGGAAAGCCCTCTTTCTGAGGAGCGGCTGGTTGTCATAAATGTGATTACGTAATATTATTTGTGAATAATTAATTATTGATTCATATGATAAGAAATATTTATTTTATATGAATATAAATGATGGATTTATTTATGTGGTTATTAATGAAGGAATTAATGTTGAGGTGTTTTATCGGTATTTTATCGGATTGGAGGTATTAAAAATCAAATCGGGGTTTTGAGATATATTGCGGGGTTATAATTTTTAATCAAATAGTTGGATTGTTGTAATTTTGGGTATGTTATACATACATAAGTTGAGTATATGTCCACAAATTTTGAGCCGTTAAAAATGCACGAATGATTTGTTGTGAATTTTAAGAGGTGTGGATTGAAATTAGGTTTATAATTGATTTTGGTGGAAAATTCTAGAATTGAGTGGGCCCCACTTGTGGTTGGTGAAAAAATGTGCTGAATTTTATTTCAAATGTGGTGGGTGGCAATAGTAGCGAGTAAAGCCATCGGTGGCGAGTCGAAATGCTTGGTGGGCTAACATTTTCTATAAATAGAGGCTAAGTTAGAATTGAAAATCACACGAAAACAAAGTTTTCTCTCTTTCTCTCTATATTATTGGCGTATTTTGTGAGTATTTAGATACTTTGAGAGTTCTTTGTTGATCTGAAGTTTCATTCGACATCACTTGAGCCTTTCCTTAGAAATCTTGATTCTTTGAGGTAAGGGATGTTATTTTCTTCTCGAATGATATTAATTCTTGATATCATTATCTTTGAAATATTGGTTGGTACTTTTTATCAAATTTGGAACTTTTTCATGTCGGGGTTACTATTCATGAGTTCTTATTCACGAGTTCTTATTCATGAGTTCTTATTCACGATTCTTATTCACGAGTACTATTAAATGAAGCGTGAAGATGTTTTTTGTGGAATTTCTATCTTTTGGTGTCGGATTTACTATTCACGTATCGGCCTTATTCACGTTATCTGACACTATTCACGAATCGGCACTATTCATAGAAAAATGAAAATTTTTCTTTTAAATCTAAAATATCTATTACGGATACTAGCTTTGATTGTATCCATGTTTTGATCATTCTTGAATTTTACACCACTATGATTATTTTTGAGGTATTTTTGGACATGGATAAAACAAAGTACGAATCCTTAATCCTTAATCCTTGTCATTTTGTTTCCTTTGGATTAGTTTCTTTAAAAATATTTTTCATCATCCTCGGTCTTAAATGATGATATTATTGAATATCTTTGGCTGTGGTGTGCAAAGATGAATGATTTCTGAAGAATATCTTTGGCTGTAGTGCAAAGATGAATGAATGATGAAATCTGAAGAATATCTTTGGCTTTGGTGTTTAAATGAACATGAAGTGATGAATATCTTTGGCTTTAAAAGATGAGCGGTGTTTAAATGAACATGGCCAGGTGATGAATATCTTTGGCCTTTAGTGCAAAAGATGAGCAGTGTTGAGATGAACATGTGGAGATTGATGAATATCTTTGGCACATAGTGCAAAGATGAATATTTGATTTGAGATGAATATTGATTGATGTTCTGAGGATAAAATATTGATGATGGTATTAAATTCATAGATTATAGTAGATTTCATTCTCTACGTAACTCTTACATGAATTATTATTTCCATTGCGAATATTGATCTGAAAACTTGTTGTACATTGTATTCTGTCAGATTTTTCCTGTTGGAGACTAACGATAATTTGTTGTATATTATCTTAGTCATAACATTCTTCTTTGGCTAGTTGAGCTCACCCTTTTCCTTGTTGTTCCATTTTTCTTCTCGGGAGGCGAGAATGTAGCGAGTCTTAGTCGGGGTATGGAATGAAGGTTCTAGAGAGAGTTGTTTAGTAGTCCTCACCATTATTGTAAAATAATGTATCAATAAATGTGATGAGGATTTATTTGAGTATAAATATTATCAAATATTGTCTAGAAGATAATATTTGTATTTAAACTCAATGGACTTATTTTTATTGTTGTGATAATAAAGTTAGTTGTTTATAGTAACTTCCATGTATTTGGCGACTCGAAAAAAATTGGGTTGGATGGAATGGACCTATTTTGAAACAAAAGGGTGAGCACAACTAGCTCGATAAAAGAATATTATGACTAAAGATAAATAAATTATCAATAGTCTTCATCGATGTAAATCGGAGATTTAGAACATATGGTAGATGATAAAACTTTTCAACCATAGTTGCGGTTGGAATGAAGCGATCCATTAGAAGAGTCAAATAGACTATAAAGTCTATTATCTTCTCCATGTTAAAAGTCCACCAACAATATTTTATCCTGTAACATCAATCAATGAGTTCCTTTCCCACAATCATATGAATAACTTCATAATCATAATTGTGATTCTAAATTCCTCTTCGCATCCAAGACGGAAGATAATTTTCATCACTTTGTCTTTACAAAACATCAAATATCATGGTTATACCAAATCACGATTCTGTTCATAATCATACTAATAAATTCATCTTTTGCACCACGGGCCAAAGATATTCATCAACAGTTCATCTTTACACTTTACTGGCTAAAGATATTCAATGACAACAGTCATCTTTGCATTCACGAGCCAAAGATATTCATCAATAATTCATCTTTGCACTACAAAGCCAAAGATATTCAACAACAGTCATCTTTGCATTCGAGCCAAAGATATTCATCAATAATTCATCTTTGCACTTCAAATTTAAAGATATTCAACAACAATCATCTTTTGCAACGAGCGAAAGATATTCATATATCAAAGAAATACATAATCATTTGAAGTTATATAACAATAATTATAACCATGTTGATCAATTCACCTTTGCACTTAAGCTAAAAATATTCAATTGTAAATTCAATGGTCATGATCATACCAATCAACAATTCAACGTTTGACTTCTTCGCCAAAAGAGAACCTATGGTCACGATCATACCAATAATCTACCCATCTTTACACTCAAGTGAAAGAAAGAAATTCAACATCGGGGTTATAAAATGTTATATATGATAATAAAAACAATATGATCAACAAGCGCATTTATTTTCAAGAAGCGACAATCATAAATCAACGATAATTTGGTCGAAAAAAAAACAATTTTTTTCGTGTACAATAGTACCTCGTGATAGTAATGTGAATAGTAACTTCGTGAATAATAACTACGTGAATAGTAACTAATCGTGAATAATAACTCATGAATAGTAACCCCGACATGAAAAAAGTTCCAAATTTGATAAAAACTTCAGATCAACATTTCAACGACAATAGATAATGATATTGAAGAAATAATATCATTACGAAAAAATAATATCCCTTACTATCCCTTACCTCAAAAAAGAAAGCACTTACGACGGGATATCGGATATATGACTGAAGGAAACTTGCAGCGATGAATATCAACTCACCAAGTATCTAAATACTCATAAATTACACTCGATAATCTAGAGAGAGAAAGAGAAAAACTTTGTTTACGGTGTGATTTTCAATTCTAACAGCCCTCTATTTATAGGAAAATGTTAGCCCTTGCCAGGACGGACTTGACTTCTACACGATGGCTTTACACTACTCTTATTCCACCCACCAAAAATCAGTCATCTTCCCCAACAACCAAGAGTGGGGACCACTCAATTCTAGAATTTTCCACCAAAACCTAATTTAGAATCGGTTACCTCTTAAAATTCATAACAAATCATACTTTCATTTTTAACGGTTCAAAATTTGTGGACATATACTCAACTTATATATGTATAACATATCCAAAAATTACAACGATCCAACGGTCGGATCAAAATTTATAACTCACATAATATAGTTTGAAGAACAACGATTTTTCGGACTATTAGTCCTTGGACGATTTCATTCAAAATTTCACCACGAAATATCTACAAAGAATTTTTGGGTGATTCAAATTTCTCAGATTAGCTTACTTCTAGGGCTTTTTTTTTTGATATATGGCTCATCTCTTAACTCATTATACACAAAGAGTTATGGATTTTACAAAATCAAGTAATAAACTAATTTTTACGAAAATCCCATATTTTGTTCTCCATTTAAATAAATCTTGATAAAACACCTCATCATTAATTCCTTCACTTATAAATACATAAATAAATCCATCATTTATATCCACATCAAATAAATATTTTCTTATCATATAAATCAATAACTAATTATTCACAAATAATATTACGAGAATCACAATAATAATGACCCAGAGGCGGTTCGAGAGAAGGGGGCTTTCGAATAAGAATTTCTCCTTCTTGGCAGCAATTAGGTGACCAAACCTCTCCTTGACGAACTTTCTAGACATTGCCAATAATGCTATCTAATAATATTATTCATATAATATGAATTATTGATCGATAATGGGAAATCTTGTGCGGTGATAATTATTGAACAACAATAATAAAATATCAACACAAATTATTGAATCAATAAAATAAAATATTGAGCGATAATTCTTGTAACAATTATTGAGTAGTGCCTTCTCACGTAAGAATCAATAATTGAAAAAATCTTTATCTTTACTGAGTGTCTTCTTGTGCAATAACAACGTATTTTTACTTTACCAACCAGGGTATTCCAACAGTGTTAATTGATACTTGATTACGTCGTTATTTATAAAAACTTAATTTTGTCATTTTCTTCATCCGCAGTTATTACATTATGGGGCCCACAAATAGTCTGCGCTGGCAAATCGTGCGAATATTCCCAAGCGGAAAGAATATTCCACGACCAAACGAATATTCCCAGATAATAATGAATACTTTATACCCCACTTGCGTATTTTGAAAAAAAATTCATATATCACCCTTAACTTTAACTTTTATCAATTTAACCATTTCTTGAAGAGAAAAATTGAATACTTTTATTTCATAAAATTCGGGGTCTTCAAACCGTATATAACCCCAAAATAGGTCCATTCCATCCAACCCGTTCTCGAATTAGCCAAATACGTGGTACAAAAAACAACTACAACTTTATTACAACAATTGTCGTGCAAAATACAACAACACATATCTTTGTGAGTTTGGATACAAATATATACCAATCAGTAGCATCGCCACAATGACACCTTACATAAAGGTATAGTCAAAACTGTTTTAGAAATTAGAATCTTTGGGAAGTGCTCAAGAAACCTTCGTACGTGGGAGGCCATGCTTTTGGGTTATGGTAGATATCATATGGCCACGAATTATCCTTGGTTGACCCAATAAACCCCAAAGAAAAAAAGAGAAGATTACTATCATATTCTTCCCAATGGTGAGTCTTCTCTTGACATATCATTATCTCCACTTGTCTCTAATTGGGTATTATACTCCAAACAAACACCAAGATTATATAGGTAGTGCTTGTAAATATACTCGTGAAGTGGATGAGCACAACCATGTCTTATGATGACACGAGGTTGTATGTCATTAGACATCTTATATGATAGTGGCAAAACACCCTTCCAAGTTAAATTCACCTCACCCTCAACATCTATATAGACCACCATTCTATTCCTCGCTTATCCCAGCTTCGACCCCATATTTACACTTTTATTACACGAAAGAAATTGTGAAACAAAAGGTGAAAGCTAACTAGCTCGATAAAGAATATTATGACTAAAGATAAATAAATTATCAATAGTCTTCACCGGTAATAAATCGGAGATTTAGAACATATGGTAGATGATAAAACTTTTCAACCATAGTTAAATGAACGAAGCGATCCATTAGAAGAGTCAAATAGACTATAAAGTCTATTGTCTTCTCCACGTTAAATGTGAAACCCCAGATTTTATCAATAAAAATTTAAATTTTGTTGAAATAATTTTTTTAATATTATGGTGTGAATTTAAGATAATATTATAGTTGTGGGTATTATTTATAAATTTTGTAAAGTATCACAGTGGTTATATTATATTCGATTGGTGGGAATATTAGGTTTAGCGAGGAAATATTAAATGCACTGGCTCAATCATTGGTGGACCCTAGCACGATTATTGTCGGATTGAAAAAAGCGACAAAAATATTTTATTAAAATAACTTGGAAGTTTTACCATTGAATCTTGTTGAACTACTTTCGGTAGTAAAGTTCGATAATAAGTGTGGTTGCATAGTAGCACACGGTATTGATTATTGATGCTTATGTGAGAAGTCACTTCGGTTTGATTCCATTATTGTCGATTAATAATATGAATTATTATAATGATAATGACGTTTTGTTTTATTAGTATTATTAACGTAATAAAAGCGAAACATCTTTTATATAAAATAGAATACTTTATTAAAGTTATTACATAAATAGAATATATTATATTTTATTATGCATAGTGTTGCATAGTGTTTTGCATAGTGTTTTGCATAGTATTGCATAGTGTTTGCATAGTAAAATGTTTTTATATAAATAGAATATATTATATTTTATTTAAAAGATTTTCTTTAAATATGGATCGTCAGATAAAAAGTAAATCAATACGGACCGTTCATGGATTAATTCTTATGCATTCCATTTTCCTATAAATAGAAGCTCATTCCTTCATTATTTTCTTTGAATTCATTGAAACTACAGAGAGAAAATTATAGAGAAAGCTATAGAGAGAAAATTATAGAAAGAAGAAGAGTATTACGCTACTTCTTCACTACTTACATATTCAGTTCTTTTACTGGTGAGGGTGTTATTCTTTCTTCTTGAAGAGAACTTACATTATTCCATTCATTATCATTACATTGGAATAACTTTGTAAAAGTGGCATACCCTATACATAACTTTTGTATCTGCCAAGCGTACCCTATACTTGGTGAAATCCTTATGTTATTCCATTGCTTATTATTACATTGGAATAACTTTTGTATCTGTGATTTACCTATACTTGGTGACATTCTTCTATTATTACATTTGGAACATCACATGCATGTGTTTTTACAGGACACAGTTCCGCTTTTATTATTACATTTGGAACATCACATGCATGTGTTTTACACTCGGACTGGTTAAAATCTTTATCATTCTGTTGGAATATCTATCACATGTGTTTTACACCGGATGCAGTTCCATCTTTATTATTACATTGGAACATCACATGGATTGTGAATTTCACGACTTTGGTTAGTTATTATTATTCTCATTGGAATAACTTTGTCTGTCTGCAATCTGCATGCGTGGTGATTTCTTTTGTTATTCCATTCTTTATTATACCCGGTTGGTTAAAACTTTGACTTCTATACTCCATGAAATTAGTAGAATATCCTTGATATTTGCGTTTCATCGATATCTTTTCATGGAAATATTCTTACGATCATTATTGAATTTTACTCTCTGAAAACGATGTCGTGTTGACAATTTGGGCGTTAATAATTCATGGATTAAATAATTCTTGAACTTGTTTTATTGAATTACTATGTCATTGTCATCATCCTCATGTTATATTATGTTATCTTTGGCTTACGTGCATAGATGAACTTAGTATGATTATGACGAGGATCATTCGGGATAATCATGACTTGATATAAATGATGTGACAAAAGTCCTCGGTGGCTTTATGTAATGCGATGATGGATAGTTTTTGGTATGATTATGACCGGGGTGATTCGGTATAGTCATGACCATTGATAATTTGATGAAAATCCTTGGCCAGTGAGTGCGGGGATGATTAGATGTGGTGGTTTATTATTAAAATTTGAGTCTCGGCGATAAAATTGATGAAAACCTTTTAAAACCTAAAAGATAGTAGACTTTATTCTCTACTTGACTCTTTTAATGGATTGCTTATTCCGGCTGCAGATTAAAGCGGGTTGTCTATTGTATTTTATCGGTTTAACATTTGTTGAAGGCTAATGATAATTTATTACGCATTATCTTAGTCATAATATTTCTTCTTTGGGCTAGTTGAGCTCACCCTTTCTTTCTTTTTATTCTCTTGAAATGAGAACATATCCGGGACGACGAGTCGGGGAGCGAAGTAATGGTCGAGAGGATAGCATTAGTAGTCCTCACTATTACGTGAAATAGTGTGATAATAGTTGTAATGAGGACTCCTTTTGAGTTTGTATAATATCTAGTAGACAATATTTGTATTCAAACTCACGATTTTTGTCGTATTATACCTGACGCTTATATTAATAAGTTGTATTTGAATTTATGTACTATGTAAGTGGCGACCCAAGATGGGTGGCGTATACCTAATTTTGGGGGCGTCACGGTTGGTATCGAGCTTAGGATATGATCCACAGCTAAGAGGTGAGAATAGTACTAGGAGGGAGAGGCAGAGGAATACCTTCGCTAGAATGACCTACCTAAGTTTATGTGCTTTATTTTATTGGTCGATCGAGAATATAGGGATAATTTGTTACATGTCAATTAACCCTTATTTTGTGATGTTGTGTTTGAGAATGGCATCTTTAAAATCTTTGAGATAAGCAATGAAGCACATGAGAGTGTTGATTATTTCAAACAAAAGGTAACGACCAACAACACGATAATAATCATCTTTGGTGGCAATTGGCTATCGAACAATGATAACCATCGTGGGGAAATTATCATGCTAAGAATGGTAACCACTTGATTGGTAATCATGGCAAAGATAATAGAAGTGGAAATTTCAAGAAGAGAAGGTCATTTAGCTCGATTTTGTGCATTATAGTGAAGTCAAGTCCAGTTGGGATAGTGGCACCAAAAGGATCTGGACAAAACAAAGTCGGTGGTTTCGGGAAAGGCGTTTTTCGTGACTTCTCAAAAAGTGGGTAACTTAAGCGAAGTTAGCACGGGTTAGTTAATTATAAATTTTTGCGAAGTCTATACCTTATTGAATCTGGGTTCTACCCATTCTTTTATCTCTCTTGCTTTGCGTTCAACGTTTAAATTTGACTCAGGAGAAATTAGACTTTGATTTATCTATTGAAACTTCGTTGGGAGAAACCTTCGTTACCTCCACATTTTATTAATCTTGTTGTTTCAAATAAACACTTTCACGTTACTGTCGATCTTATCTCTTTGAAAATACTTGCCTTTGAGGTAATTTTTGAAAAGCGATTGATTAACTACTCATTATTCTTTTTGTAAGGTTGTTAGCTTTCATATTTCTAACCAACTTTGTTATCACAATTCAAAGTAACCAAATCCTAAAGTTAATCATTTGTTATATCAAGCCATAAGTAAAGAGCCCGATCCTTTCGTTGTTGACTTCCTTGTGTGGAATGCAAAGAAGCGGACTTTTTGTAGGCGACGTCGTGGTTTGAAGATGGCAAGTTGATAGGTATCATTGTGAGGTCTATCCGAGTTAAGGGATAGAAGTCACAGTTGGTATTAATCGACGTCTTATCCAAGTCTTGGACGAGAGTATGATTTTGAATGATATTTCTATCATTAATAAATTTCTTGGCGTATTCTTGAAGACTTCCTAGCCTACCTAGGCGTGAAATCGAATTTTGTATTGACCCCAATACAAAAACCCATTCTTAAACCCTCGAATATTTCTTCAACTAAATGAGCAGTTTACGTGGTTTATGATGAAAGTCATAATAAAAGCATTGGAATAATGAAAATCATGGGTATATGAAGTATTAGTAAGTTTTATGATGAGTTATGTTGGTTGGTATGTGAAAACATGAAAGTTTCTTAGAAATCACAAAGAGTTGAAAATCGATTTTGGTGAAAAACGTAACATGAAATTTAATTGACTATATCTCCTATTATATTTTGAATTTTTGAGTATGGTCAAGTTCTAGAGTTAGATCTATGAGTTACCTAACTAATCCAAGTGGAATTACTGGAAAAGGTGTTGTAGATTTTTGTGTGGACTGATTTTTGTGCAAATGAGGCCAAAAGCTGTAAATTTCGAAAATGCTACTGCTCAGAAACTTTAAGGGACTGTTTCGGCCACTTAAATTATGAGAAAAATTCTGGCCTTTTGGTACATGAAAGTATATGGTATAAAGTACCTCCTGTCCAAAAATGAGCTCATTCTGACTTAAAATGAGCAAGTTATGACTATTTCAATATTTAGGTTTTTCTGACGAAAAACGCTATAACCGGAGTTCTATAACTCCGATGACCATGAAATTTAAACTAGAAGCTCACGTTAACATGTGTAAGATTCTGCCAAGATTTGGGAATTTTTGGAGTTATCCTTGAGGTAGCTAATTTCTTAAGGAATTAATTGGAAATTGATTTTTGAAAAATAGTAAATGAATTTTAAAAATTCCGAGAAAATATATTTTCATTATGGGACTATATTATGCTAAATCCCAGAAAAGAAATATTTTGGGGACTGATTTGGTATTTTTCATGAAAATAGTTTAATTCTGAACATATGAGTTAAATATGTTATGTGAAGTAACAAAGTTGAAAATAGGATTTTATGGCTAGAGAATCCTATATAGAGTATATGCATATTTTTTTGATGAGGATTTGATAATTGGTGATGATATCTTATGAGTATGGCATTTTGAATGATTAAATGCATTATATGGTAAAAGCGTAAACAATTGAGATAAATTGTTTATAAATTTAAAAGTGATTAAAATATTGTTATAATATTAATGATATTAGATTATGAGATTATTAAGTGATTGAAAACATAGGGATATTCTTGAATCTGGATAAATTATATTATAAATGTTTAATATTTATCCTTTATCTCATTTGATTGATTCTTTATATCATTATCCTCATTGCTTATATATATGTTGAAAGTCATCGTGGCTGTAGTGCATAGATGGACTTGATATGATTATGACCGAGGGATTGTTCGGTATAATCATAATTAGTAATTGAAAACACAATTATCTTTGGCCGTAGTGCATGGATAATTTGTGGTCGTGATCTTAATGAATATCCTTGCTTTGTAGTGCGGGGATGATTCGACGATGTGGATTAATTATTGAAATTTGAGTCTCGATGATGAAATATTAATTCATGGATGTGTTCAAAGTCATCTCATGGCTTACGTGCATAGATGGACTTGGTATGATTATGACCGAGGATCATTCGGTATAATCATGTAGTAATTGAAAACACAATTATCTTTAGTAGTAGTGCGTGGGATAATTTGTGGTCGTGATCTTAATGAATATCCTTGGCACGTAGTGCGGGGATGATTCGATGATATGGATTAATTATTGAAATTTGAGTCTCGTGATGAAATATTAATTCATTGATGTGGTAAAAGTCATCTTTGGTGCGTAGTGCATTGATAGACTTGGTATGATTATGACCACGGATTATTCGGTATAATCATGGCCGTAATTGAAAAACACGAATATCCTTAGCCGATGAGTGCATGGATAATTCATGGTTGAGATCTTATTAAGTGAGTCTCGGCATTATTGGTTTCTGATTGTATATCTTTGGCTTTTGTAGTGCAAAGATGAATTGTTAATGAATATCTTTGGCGGATTGAGAAGATAAATTTAATATTTTTACGATAAAGGTATTCAAGGTACCTCACCTCTTTATCATATCGTGCATGCGTACCCTAATTTTGAGGAGAAATTCCATAAGGAGGAGATTGTGAGACCCAGTTTTTATCAATAAAATTTAAATTTTGTTGAAATAATTTTTTAATATTATGGTGTGAATTTAAGATAATATTATAGTTGTGGGTATTATTTATAAATTTTGTAAAGTATCACAGTGGTTATATTATATTCGATTGGTGGGGAATATTAGGTTTAGCGGAAATATTAAATACAATGGCTCAATCATTGGTGGACCCTACAATGAATTATTGTCGGATTGAAAAACGACAAAAATATTTTATTAAAATAACGGCGGAAGTTTTCTGGTTGATCTTTGTTGAACTACTTTCGGTAGTAAAAGTATGCGATAATAAGTGTGGTTGCGTAGTAGCGCGCGGTATTGATTATTGATGCTTATGTGAGAAGTCACTCGGTTTGATTCCATTATTGTCGATTAATAATATGAATTATTATAGCGATAATGACGTTTTGTTTTATTAAGTATTATTAACGTAATAAAAGCGAAACATCTTTATATAAAATAGAATACTTTATTAAAGTTATTACATAAATAGAATATATTATATTTTATTATGCATAGTGTTGCATAGTGTTTTGCGTAGTGTTTTGTATAGTATTGCATAGTGTTTGCATAGTAAAATGTTTTTATATAAATAGAATATATTATATTTTATTTAAAGATTTTTCTTTAAATATGGATCGTCAGATTAAAGTAAATCAATCTGGACCCGTTCATGGATTAGTTCTTATGCATTCCATTTTCCTATAAATAAAGCTCATTCCTTCATTATTTTCTTACGAATTCATTGAAACTACTGAGAGAGAAATTATAGAGAGAAGCTATAGAGAAAAAATTATAGAAAGAAGAAGAGTATTACCTAACTACTTCACTTACTTATATATTCGGTTCTTTTACGGTGAGGGTGTTATTCTTTCTTCTTGAAGAGAACTTACATTATTCCATTCATTATCATTACATTGGAATAACTTTGTAAAAGTGGCATACCTATACATAACTTTGTATCTCTGGCGTACCTATACTTGGTGAAATCCTTATGTTATTCCATTGCTTATTATTACATTGGAATAACTTTTGTATCACGATTTTACCTATACTTGGTGACATTCTTCTATTATTTTGTTGGAACATCACATGCGTGTGTTTTACAGGACTGGTTCCGTTTTATTATTACATTGGAACATCACATGCGTGTGTTTTACACGGACTGGTTCCGTCTTTATCGTTACTGTTGGAATATCCTATCATGTGTTTTACAGGGATGCAGTTCCATCTTTATTATTACATTTGGAACATCACATGCCGGTTGTGAATTTCACGACGACCGTTCCGTTATTATTATTATTACATTGGAATAACTTTTATCTGTCTGAATCTGCATGCATGGTGATTTCTTTTGTTATTCCATTCTTTATTATACCCAGTTGGTTAAAACTTTGACTTCTATACTCCATGAAATTAGTAGAATATCCTTGATATTTGCGTTTCATCCGATATCTTTTTCATGGAAATATTCTTACGATCATTATTGAATTTTACTCTCTGAAGCAGATGTCGTGTTGACAATTTGGGCGTTAATAATTCATGGATTAAATAATTCTTGAACTTGTTTTATTGAATTACTATGTCATTGTCATCATCCTCATGTTATATTATGTTATCTTTGGCTTACGTGCATAGATGAACTTAGTATGATTATGACCGAGGATCATTCGGTATAATCATGACTTGATATAAATGATGTGACAAAAGTCCTCGATGGCTTTTGTAATGCGATGATGGATAGTTTTGGTATGATTATGACCGGGGTGATTCGGTATAGTCATGACCATTGATAATTTGATGAAAATCCTTGGCCAGTGATGCGGGGATGATTAGATGTGGTGGTTTATTATTAAAATTTGAGTCTCGGTGATAAAATTGATGAAAACCTTTTAAAACCTAAAAGATAGTAGACTTTATTCTCTACTTGACTCTTTTAATGGATTGCTTATTCATTGCAGTTAAAGCTGGTTGTCTATTGTATTTTATCGGTTTAACATTTGTTGAAGGCTAATGATAATTTATTACGCATTATCTTAGTCATAATATTTCTTCTTGGGCTAGTTGAGCTCACCCTTTCTTTCACCGCTTTCTCTTGAAATGAGAACATATCCGGACAGTCGAGGAGCGAAGTAATGGTCGAGAGGATAGCATTAGTAGTCCTCACTATTACGTGAAATAGTGTGATAATAGTTGTAATGAGGACTCCTTTTGAGTTTGTATAATATCTAGTAGACAATATTTGTATTCAAACTCACGATTTTGTCGTATTGTACAGCAGTTATATTAGTAAGTTGTATTTGAATTTATGTACTATGTAAGTGGCGACCCAAGATGGGTGGCGTATACCTAATTTTGGGGGCGTCACGGTTGGTATCGAGCTTAGGGATATGATCCTGGCTAAGAGGTGAGAATAGTACTAGGAGGGAGGCAGGGAATACCTTCGCTAGAATGACCTACCTAAGTTTATGTGCTATTTTATTGGTCGATCGAGAATATAGGGATAATTTGTTACATGTCAATTAACCCTTATTTTGTGGCGATGTTTGAGAATGGCATCTGAAAATCTTTGAGATAAGCAATGAAGCACATGAGAGTGTTGATTCACTTCAAACAAAAGGTAACGACCAACAACACGATAATAATCATCTTTGGTGGCAACGACTTATCGAACAATGATAACCATCGTGGGGAAATTATCATGCTAAGAATGGTAACCACTTGGTGGTAATCATGGCAAAGATAATAAAGTGGAAATTTCAAGAAGAGAAGGTCATTTAGCTCGATTTTGTGTCGTATAGTGAAGTCAAGTCCAGGTGGGATAGTGGCACCAAAGGCGGATCTGGACAAAACAAAGTTCGGTGGTTTCGGGAAGAAGCGTTTTTCGTGACTTCTCAAAAAGTGGGTAACCCGAGCGAAGTTAGCACGGGTTAGTTAATTATAAATTTTTGCGAAGTCTATACCTTATTAGATCTGGGTTCTACCCATTCTTTTATCTCTCTTGCTTTGCGTTCAACGTTTAAATTTGACTCAGGAGAAATTAGACTTTGATTTATCTATTGAAACTTCGTTGGGAGAAACCTTCGTTACCTCCAATTTGTTTATTAATCTTGTTGTTTCAAATAAACACTTTCACGTTACACGTCGATCTTATCTCTTTGAAAATACTTGCCTTTGAGGTAATTTTTGAAAACGATTGATTAACTACTCATTATTCTTTTTGTAAGGTTGTTAGCTTTCATATTCTAACCAACTTTGTTATCTGAATTCAAAGTAACCAAATCCTAAAGTTAATCATTTGTTATATCAAGCCATAAGTAAAGAGCCCGATCCTTTCGTTGTTGACTTCCTTGTGTGGAATGCACGAAGCGGACTTTACGTGGCGGCGTCGTGGTGAAAGATGGCAAGTTGATAGGTATCATTGTGAGTCTTATCAGGTTAAGGGATAGAAGTCACGATTGGTATTAATCGACGTCTTATCCAAGTCTTGGGCGAGAATAATGAGTTTTGAATGATATTTCTATCATTAATAAATTTCTTGGCGTATTCTTGAAGACTTCTAGCCTACCTAGAGCGTGAAATCGAATTTTGTATTGACCCCAATACAAAACTCATTTCTTAAACCCTCAAATATTTCTTCAACTAAATGAACAGTTTACGTGGTTTATGATGAAAGTCATAATAAAAGCATTGGAATAATGAAAATCATGGGTATATGAAGTATTAGTAAGTTTTATGATGAGTTATGTTGGTTGGTATGTGAAAACATGAAAGTTTCTTAGAAATCACAAAGAGTTGAAAATCAGATTTTGGTGAAAAACGTAACATGAAATTCAATTGACCATATCTCCTATTATATTTTGAATTTTTGAGTATGGTCAAGTTCTAGAGTTAGATCTATGAGTTACCTAACTAATTCAAGTGGAATTACTGGAAAAGGTGTTGTAGATTTTTGTGTGGACTGATTTTTAGCAAATGAGGCCAAAGCTGTAAATTTCGAAAATGCTACTGCCCAGAAACTTTAAGGGACTGTTTCGGCCACTTAAATTATGAGAAAAATTCTGGCCTTTTGGGATATAAAAGTATATGGTATAAAGTACCTCCTGTCCAAAAATGAGCTCATTCGACTTAAAATGAGCAAGTTATGACTATTTCAATATTTAGGTTTTTCCGATGAAAAATAATAACCGAGTTCTATAACTCCGATGACCATGAAATTTAAACTAGAAGCTCACGTTAACATGTGTAAGATTCTGCCAAGATTTGGGAATTTTTGGAGTTATTCTTGAGGTAGCTAATTTCTTAAGGAATTAATTAGAAATTGATTTTTGAAAAATAGTAAATGAATTTTAAAATTCAGAAAATATATTTTTCATTATGGGACTATATTATGCTAAATCCCAGAAAAGAAATATTTTTGGGACTGATTTGGTATTTTTCATGAAAATAGTTTAATTCTGAACATATGAGTTAAATATGTTATGTGAAATATGAAAGTTGAAAATAGGATTTTATGGCTAGAGAATCCTATATAGAGTATATGCATATTTTTTTGATGAGGATTTGATAATTGGTGATGATATCTTATGAGTATGGCATTTTGAATAATTAAATGCATTATATGGTAAAAGCGTAAACAATTGAGATAAATTGTTTATAAATTTAAAAAGTGATTAAAATATTGTTATAATATTAATGATATTAGATTATGAGATTATTAAGTGATTGAAAACATGGGGATATTCTTGAATCTGGATAAATTATATTATAAATGTTTAATATTTATCCTTTATCTCATTTGATTGATTCTTTATATCATTATCCTCACGCTTATATTATGTTGAAAGTCATCTCATGCTTTTGTAGTGCATAGATGGACTTGGTATGATTATGACTCGAGGATTGTTGGGTATAATCATAATCAAGTAATTAAAAACACAATTATCTTTGGTAGTAGTGCATGGATAATTTGTGGTCGTGATCTTAATGAATATCCTTGGCTTTGTAGTGCGGGGGACGATTGACGATGTGGATTAATTATTGAAATGAGTCTCGTGAATGAAATATTAATTCATGGATGTGTTCAAAGTCATCTCATGGCTTACGTGCATAGATGGACTTGGTATGATTATGACTAGGGATCATTCGGTATAATCATAATTAGTAATTGAAAACACAATTATCTTTGGTAGTAGTGCATGGATAATTTGTGGTGCGTTATACTAATAATGTCATTGTTTTTATTTGGACAAATATACCCTTAACAATTCATGTTGTGGTTTTCCACCCTATTTAAATAATAAAGGGTACTCTTGTCCAAAACAAAAAAGCTGTCTTTATCCCAATATTTTTTATAAGTGTCTTAGAATTAGTTACTCATATTCTAATTTGCGAAAAATTGGTTTATAATTCCTTGCTTCTTTTCTTTGTAAGCAAATCGATAATGTTTCGAGAGTATGATGCCTCCATTGAATAACAATTCCTTCTTTGTGAACTAAATATAAATAACCCCAAAATAGGTCCATTCCATCCAACCCATTACGAGTCGCCAAATACATGGTATGCGAAAATAACTACAACTTTATTACAACAATTGTCGTGCAAAATACAACAACACATATCTTTGTGAGTTTGGATACAAATATATACCAACTGTAGCACGTCACAATGACACCTTATGTAACAACCCCAAAATAGGTCCATTCCATCCAACCTATTCTGAGTCGTTAAATACATGGTACAGAAATAACTACAACTTTATTACAACAATTGTGCGTGCAAAATACAACAACACATATCTTTGTGAGTTTGGATACCAATATATACCAAGCTGTAACTCTGGACACCAACTTGGATAACACGTCACCATGACACCTTACATAAAGTGCACGATCAAAAACTGTTTTAGAAATTAGAATCTTTGGGAAGTGCTCAGGAAACCTTCATACATGGGAGGCCATGCTTTTAGGTTATGGTAGATATCATATAGCCACGAAATTATCCTTGGTTGACCCAATAAACCCCAAAGAAAAAGCGAGAAGATTACTATCATATTCTTCCCAATGGTGAGTCTTCTCTTGACATATCATTATCTCCACTTGTCTCTAATTGGGTATTATACTCCAAACAAACACCAAGATTATATAGGTAGTGCTTGTAAATATACTCGACAAGTGGATGAGCACAACCATGTCTTATGATAACACGAGGTTGTATGTCATTAGACATCTTGTATGATAGTGACAAAACACCCTTCCAAGTTAAATTCACCTCACCCTCAACATCTATAGACCACCACTCTATTCCTTGCTATCCCCCCTCACTCGACCCGGCTACACTTTTATTACACGAAAGGAATTGTGAAACAAAAGGGTGAAACCTGACTAGCTCGATAAAGAATATTATGACTAAAGATAAATAAATTATCAATAGTCTTCATCGATAATAAATCGGAGATTTAGAACATATGGTAGATGATAAAACTTTTCAACCATAGTTAACGTGGAATGAGCGATCCATTAGAAGAGTCGAATAGTATAAAAAGTCTATTGTCTTCTCCACGTTAAAAGTCCACCAACAATATTTTATCCTGTAACATCAATCAGCAGTTCCTTTCCACAATTATATGAATAACTCATAATCATAATTGTGATTCTAAATTCCTCTTCTCATCCGGAATGAAGATAATTTTCATCACTTTGTCTTTACGAAACATCAAATATCATGGTTATACCAAATCACGAGTTCTGTTCATAATCATACTAATAAATTCATCTTTTCACACCACTGGGTCAAAGATATTCATCAACAGTTCATCTTTACTACTGAGGCTTTAAAGATATTCAACAACAGTCATCTTTGCATTCTGAGCCAAAGATATTCATCAATAATTCATCTTTTTACTACAAAGCTAAAGATATTCATCAACAAATCATCTTTGCATTCTGAGCCAAAGATATTCATCAATAATTCATCTTTTGCACTCTGAAATTAAAAGATATTCATCAACAAGTCATCTTTGCATTACAAGCCAAAGATATTTATCAATAATTCATCTTTGCACTAAAGGTAAAGATATTCAACAACAGTCATCTTTGCATTACGAGCGAAAGATATTCATCGATAATTCATCTTTTTCTACAAAGATGCTAAAGATATTCATCAACAAGTCATATCCATATTTATAACACCTTAATCCAAATGTTATAAATCACTTAGAAATCTCATAATCTACTATTATTACTATTATAATAATATTTTAATCATTTCTTAAACTTATAAACAATTTAATTAAATTGTTTACACTTTACTAATTAATGCATTTAATCATCATAAAATGCCAAACTCATAAAATTTCATCACCAATAACCAAAACCCTCATCAAAAATCTGCATATACCTCATATATGATTCTCAAACCATAAAATCATATTTTCTAATTTTCTTACTTCACATAACATATTTAATTCATTTACTCATAACTAGAACATTTTCATGAAAAATACCAAATCGGTTCCAAAAATATTTCTTTTACGGGATTTAGCATAAAATAGTCCCATATTGAACATATATTTTTCTCGAAATTTTAAAAATTCATTTACTATTTTTCATATGGCCAAAACCACGAGAATATTTAAACATTTATCATAAATTGTACTTTTATCCAAAAATTCCGAAATTCACAGAGTACACACCGATATTATATAGATGTACTCTCAATAAAAATTTCATCAATTTTGGAGTTAACTGCAAGGAGTTATAAGCGATTACTTTTAAAATAGTCTTTTCTCATAAAATTCATAACTCTCAATCTATACATCCAAAAATACCTCAAAATAATCATAGTGGTGTAAAATTCAAGAATGATCAAAACATGGATACAATCAAAGCTAGTATTAGGAATAGATATTTTAGACGAAAAAGAAAAATTTTCATTTTAAATTGAATAGTCGTGATGATAAATGAATAGTCAGAGTATCGTGAATAGTCTTGAGTATCGTGAATAGTAACTCAAACACCAAAAGATAGAAATTCCACAAAAAAACATCTTCACGCTTCATGAATAGTACTCGTGAATAGTAACTCGTGAATAAACTTCATGAATAAGTAACTTCGTGAATAGTAACTCATGAATAGTAACTTCGTGAATAGTAACTCGTGAATAAGTAACCCCATACATGAAAAAGTTCCAAATTTGATAAAAACTTGGATCAACATTTCAAAGATAATGATATTGAAGAAATAATATCATCCGAGAAGAAAATAACATCCACTTACTATCCACTTACCTCAAAAAGAAGACTACATTTGGATATCGGATATAATGAAGGAAACTTGCAGCGATGAATATCAACTTACCAAGTATCTAAATACTCACAAAATACACTCGATAATCTAGAGAAAAGAGAAAAACTTATGTTTACGGTGTGATTTTCAATTCTAACAGCCCTCTATTTATAGGAAAATGTTAGCCGTAAAAGCGGACTTGACACGCTACTTGATGATGGCTTTACTACTACTATTCCACCCACCAAAAATCAGCTATCTTCCCCAACAACCAAGAGTGGGGCCCACTCAATTCTAAATTTTCCACCAAAACCTAATTTAGAATCGGTTACCTCTTAAAATTCATAACAAATCATACGTTCATTTTAACGGTTCAAAATTTGTGGACATATACTCAACTTATATATGTATAACATATCCAAAAATTACAACGATCCAACGGTCGGATCAAAATTAATAACTCACGCAATATAGTGAAGAACAACGATTTTTGGACTATTAGTCCTTGGGACCGATTTCATTCAAAATTTCACCACGAAATATCTACAAAGAATTTTTGGGTGATTCAAATTTCTCAGATTAGCTTACTTCTAGGGCTTTCTTTTGATATATGGCTCATCTCTTAACTCATTATACACAAAGAGTTATGAATTTTACAAAATCAAGTAATAAACTAATTTTTACGAAAATCCCATATTTTGTTCTCCATTTAAACAAATCTTGATAAAACACCTCATCATTAATTCCTTCACTTATAACCACATAAATAAATCCATCATTTATATCCACATCAAATAAATATTTTCTTATCATATGAATCAATAATTAATTATTCACAAACAATATTACGAATCACATTTATAATGACGGTAGTTCCGGGAAGAGGGCTTTCCAATAAGAATTTCTCTCTTCTTGGCGCATGATTAGGTGACCAAACCTCTCCTTGTGAACTTTCTAGACATTGCCAATAATGCTATCTAATAGTATTATTCAAATAATATGAATTATTGATGCGATAATGGAAAATCTTTATGCGGTGATAATTATTGAACAACAATAATAAAATATCAACACACAGTGATTATTGAATCAATAAAATAAAATATTGAGCGATAATTCTTTGTAACAATTATTGAGTAGTGCCTTCTCACGTAAGAATCAATAATTGAAAAAATCTTTATAATATCAGGTGTCTTCTTTGTGCAACAACGCGTATTACTTTACTTTACCAACCGGGTATTCCAACAACGTTAATCTTGATAGCGATTACGCCGTTATTTATAAAAACTCAAATTTGTCATTTTCTCCATCCGAAAGTTATTACATTATGGGGCCCACAAATGGATGGCTGTCAAATCATCGAATATTCCCAAACGGAAAAAGAATATTCCACGACCAAACGAATATTCTCAAAAACAACAATGAATATTTTATAACCACTTGTGTATTTTGAAAAAAAATTCATATATCACCCTTAACTTTAACTTTTATCAATTTAACCATTTCTTGAATAGAAAAATTGAATACTTTTATTTCATAAAATTCGGGGTCTTCTGATCTCCCTCCTTATGAAATTTAGTCCCCGAAATTTACGTGCACAGTATTTCAAAGAGTTGAGAATACCTTGTTTTCATTTCGATTCTATCTCCCTGTCATCATGATTTCTCCATTGCTCATCTCACGTATTTGGGATATCATTCTAGAATACGACTTCAAAACAAAGGTTAATTGAGCAAATTAACATATCACATAATATCTCGATATTATGACCGACCAACAAATAAGCTTAGGTAGGACACCTTTAGCGAAGGATTTACTCATCTCTCCCTCCTAGTTCTATTCCCGATCTCCGCGAGAGATCATATCCTAAGCTCGATACCAAATGTGACTCATGTCCCAACCAGTGGACGGCACCTCACGATGGTACTGTCGGTTTGCCATGAGAGCAGGCGTCCCTACGGAGAGTAAAGCCCGGTGCATCCCCATCAACGAGGAAGTCACCGGTGAGAGGCTCGGGGCTCTTTACTTATAGCTCGATACCAAATGTAACAACCCCAAAATAGGTCCATTCCATCCAACCTATTACGAGTCGTTAAATCGTGAGTACGAAATAACTTCAACTTTATTACAACAATTGTCGTGCAAAATACAACAACACATATCTTTGTGAGTTTGGATACCAATATATACCAACTGTAACTCGGACACCAACTTGGATAACACGTCACCATGACACCTTACATAAAAGGTGCAAATAAAAACGTTTTTAGAAATTAGAATCTTTGGGAAGTGCTCAAGAAACCTTCATACATGGGAGGCCGTGCTTTTAGGTTATGGTAGATATCATATGGCCGCGAAATTATCCTTGGTTGACCTATAAACCCCAAAGAAAAGCGAGAAGATTACTATCATATTATTCTTCCCAATGGTGAGTCTTCTCTTGACATATCATTATCTCCACTGTCTCTAATTGGGTATTATACTCCAAACAAACACCAAGATTATATAGGTAGTGCTTGTAAATATACTCGGCAAGTGGATGAAACCTGACAACCATGTCTTATGATGACCACGAGGTTGTATGTCATTAGACATCTTGTATGATGAGTGGCAAAACACCCTTCCAAGTTAAATTCACCTCACCCTCAACATCTATAGACCACCATTCTATTCCTCGCTTGTCCCCGCTTCGACCCAGCTACACTTTTATTACACCGAAAGAAATTGTGAAACAAAAGGGTGAAACCTGACTAGCTCGATAAAGAATATTATGACTAAAGATAAATAAATTATCAATAGTCTTCATCGGATGTAAATCGAGATTTAGAACATATGGTAGATGATAAAACTTTTCAACCATAGTTGCGGTGAACGAAGCGATCCATTAGAAGAGTCAAATAGACTATAAAGTCTATTGTCTTCTCCACGTTAAAAAGTCTACCATCAATATTTTATCCACCAGAACATCAATCAGCGGTTCCTTTCCCACAATCATATGAATAACTTCATAATCATAATTGTGATTCTAAATTCCTTTTCTCATCCGGGAATGAAGATAATTTTCATCACTGTCTTTTACGAAACATCAAATATCATGGTTATACCAAATCACGGTTCTGTTCATAATCATACTAATAAATTCATCTTTTGCTTACGAATCAAAGATATTCATCAACAGTTCATCTTTACACTACAAAGCAAAAGATATTCAACAACAGGTCATCTTTGCATTCTGAGCCAAAGATATTCATCAATAATTCATCTTTTTGCACTACTGAAGCTAAAGATATTCATCAACAAGTCATCTTTGCATTCTGAGCCAAAGATATTCATCAATAATTCATCTTTGCCTTCTGAAAAAAGATATTCATCAACAAGTCATCTTTGCATTACAAGCCAAAGATATTCATCAATAATTCATCTTTGCACTACTGGTTTAAAGATATTCAACAACGAGTCATCTCTTTGCATTCTGAGCCAAAGATATTCATCAATAATTCATCTTTTTACTACGGTAAAGATATTCATCAACAAGTCATATCCATATTTATAACACCTTAATCCAAATGTTATAAATCACTTAGAAATCTCATAATCTACTATTATTACTATTATAATAATATTTTAATCATTTCTTAAACTTATAAACAATTTAATTAAATTGTTTACACTTTACTAATTAATGCATTTAATCATCATAAAATGCCAAACTCATAAAATTTCATCACCAATAACCAAAACCCTCATCAAAAAAATGCATATACCTCATATATGATTCTCAAACCATAAAATCATATTTTCTAATTTTCTTACTTCACATAACATATTTAATTCATTTACTCATAACTAGAACATTTTCATGAAAAATACCAAATCGGTTCCAAAATATTTCTTTTACGGGATTTAGCATAAAATAGTCCCATATTGAACATATATTTTTCTCGAAATTTTAAAAATTCATTTACTATTTTTCATATGGCCAAAACCACCGAATATTTAAACATTTATCATAAATTGTACTTTTATCCAAAAATTCCGAAATTCACAGTACTATACGATATTATATAGATGTACTCTCAATAAAAATTTCATCAATTTTGGAGTTAACCGCAAGGAGTTATAAGCAGTTACTTTTAAAATAGTCTTTTCTCATAAAATTCATAACTCTCAATCTATACATCCAAAAATACCTCAAAATAATCATAGTGGTGTAAAATTCAAGAATGATCAAAACATGGATACAATCAAAGCTAGTATTCAGAATAGATATTTTAGACGAAAAGAAAAATTTTCATTTTTTAGATTGAATAGTGTCGTATTAAATGAATAGTCTTGGATATATCGTGAATAGTCTTAGTATCGTGAATAGTAACTCAACACCAAAAGATAGAAATTCCACAAAAAAACATCTTCACGCTTATGAAATAGTACTCGTGAATAGTAACTCGTGAATAGTAACTCATGAATAATAACTTTCGTGAATAGTAACTCATGAATAAGACTCGTGAATAGTAACTTCGTGAATAGTAACCCGACATGAAAAAGTTCCAAATTTGATAAAAACTTGGATCAACATTTCAAAGATAATGATATTGAAGAAATAATATCATCCGAGAAGAAAATAACATCCACTTACTATCCACTTACCTCAAAAAGAAGACCGACACTTACGATTTGGATATCGGATATGACAATTGAAGGAAACTTGCAATGATGAATATCAACTTACCAAGTATCTAAATACTCACAAAATACACTCGATAATCTAGAGAGAAAAAGAGAAAACTTATGTTTACGGTGTGATTTTCAATTCTAACTTAGCCCTCATTTATAGGAAAATGTTAGCCGTAGAAGCAGACTTGACTGCTGCACGATGGCTTTACACTACTATTCCACCCACCAAAAATCAGCTATCTTCCCCAACAACCAAGAGTGGGGCCCACTCAATTCTAGAATTTTCACAAAAACCTAATTTCCGAATCGATTACCTCTTAAAATTCATAACAAATCATCGTTCATTTTAACGGTTCAAAATTTGTGGACATATACTCAACTTATATATGTATAACATATCCAAAAATTACAACGATCCAACGGTCGGATCAAAATTAATAACTCACATAATATAGTGAAGAACAACGATTTTTCGGACTATTAGTCCTTCTAACCGATTTCATTCAAAATTTCACCACGAAATATCTACAAAAGAATTTTTGGGTGATTCAAATTTCTACAGTTAGCTTACTTCTAGGGCTTTCTTTTGATATATGGCTCATCTCTTAACTCATTATACACAAAGAGTTATGAATTTTACAAAATCAAGTAATAAACTAATTTTTCGAAAATCCCATATTTTGTTCTCCATTTCGACAAATCTTGATAAAACACCTCATCATTAATTCCTTCACTTATAACCACATAAATAAATCCATCATTTATATCCACATCAAATAAATATTTTCTTATCATATGAATCAATAATTAATTATTCACAAACAATATTACGAGAATCACATTTATGATGACCAGTAGTTCCGGAAAGAGAGGCTTTCAATAAAATTTCTCCTTCTTGGCGCGCAATTAGGTGACCAAACCTCTCCTCAGTGAACTTTCTAGACATTGCCAATAATGCTATCTAATAGTATTATTCAAATAATATGAATTATTGATCGATAATGGAAAATCTTTATGCGATGATAATTATTGAACAACAATAATAAAATATCAACACAATGATTATTGAATCAATAAAATAAAATATTGAGCGATAATTCTTTGTAACAATTATTAGTAGTGCCTTCTCACGTAAGAATCAATAATTGAAAAAAATCTTGTCTTGTCTTGATCTGGTATATTTCTTTATGCGACAAACAATAGCGTATTACTTTACTTTACCAATAAGATTATTCCAACAACTTATTAGCAGTAGCGATTACGCCGTTATTTATAAAAACTCAAATTTGTCATTTTCTCCATCCAAAAAGTTATTACATTATGGGGCCCTGAAAATGGCTGGCAGTAATGTCTGAATATTCCCGACGGAAAGAATATTCCACGACGACGAATATTCTCAAACAACAATGAATATTTTATAACCACTTGTGTATTTTGAAAAAAATTCATATATCACCCTTAACTTTAACTTTTATCAATTTAACCATTTCTTGAATAGAAAAATTGAATACTTTTATTTCATAAAATTAGGGGTCTTACACCTTACATAAAGGTATAGTCAAAAGCTGTTTTAGAAATTAGAATCTTTGGGAAGTGCTCGAGAAACCTTAAATGCATGGGAGGCCATGCTTTTAGGTTATGGTAGATATCATATAGCCACGAATTATCCTTGGTTGACCCAATAAACCCCAAAGAAAAGCGAGAAGATTACTATCATATTCTTCCCAATGGTGAGTCTTCTCTTGACATATCATTATCTCCATTGTCTCTAATTGGGTATTATACTCCAAACAAACACCAAGATTATATAGGTAGTGCTTGTAAATATACTCGTGAAGTGGATGAGCACAACCATGTCTTATGATGACACGAGGTTGTATGTCATTAGACATCTTGTATGATAGTGGCAAAACACCCTTCAAGTTAAATTCACCTCACCTCAACATCTATAGACCACCATTCTATTCCCTCGCATATCCCAGCTTTCGACCCGACTACACTTTTATTACAGAAAGAAATTGTGAAACAAAAGGGTGAAACCTGCGACTAGCTCGATAAAGAATATTATGACTAAAGATAAATAAATTATCAATAGTCTTCATCGATAATAAATCGAGATTTAGAACATATGGTAGATGATAAAACTTTTCAACCATAGTTGCGGTAGAACGAAGCGATCCATTAGAAGAGTCGAATAGTATATAAAGTCTATTGTCTTCTCTCACGTTAAAATCTACCATCAATATTTTATCCACAGTAACATCAATCAACAGTTCCTTTCCACAATCATATGAATAACTCATAATCATAATTGTGATTCTAAATTCCTTTTCTCATCCGGGAATGAAGATAATTTTCATCACTTGTCTTTACGAAACATCAAATATCATGGTTATACCAAATCACGATTCTGTTCATAATCATACTAATAAATTCATCTTTTGCCACGGGCCAAAGATATTCATCAACAGTTCATCTTTACACTACAGGCTAAAGATATTCAACAACAGTCATCTTTGCATTACAGAGCGAAAGATATTCATCAATAATTCATCTTTACACTACTGAAATTTAAAGATATTCAACAACAAGTCATCTTTGCATTCTGAGCCAAAGATATTCATCAATAATTCATCTTTGCACTACAAATTTAAAGATATTCAACAACAGTCATCTTTGCATTCTGAGCCAAAGATATTCATCGATAATTCATCTTTGCTGCAATCTTAAAGATATTCAATAATTAAATCATCTTGCATTACGAGCGAAAGATATTCATCGATAATTCATCTTTTGCACTACTGGTTAAAGATATTCAACAACGAGTCATCTTTGCATTACGAGCAAAAGATATTCATGTATCAAAGAAATACATAATCATTTCATTTGAAGTTATATATGATAATTATAACCATTGTTGATCGATTCACCTTTGCACTTAAGCTAAAAATATTCAATTGTAAATTCAATGGTCATGATCATACCGATTCGACAATTCAACTTTTGCACTCTTGGCCAAAGAGAACCTATGGTCACGATCATACCAATAATCTACCCATCTTTACACTCGAGTCGAGAAATATCATCATTAGGGTTATAAGAATGTTATATAAAAACAATATAATCAAAACATGGTTTTAATTTCAAAAGTAAGATTCATAAATCAACGATAATTTAGTGGGAGAAGAAACCAATTTGTCGTGAATAGTACCCGTGTTAAATACATAGTAGTGCAGTATACGTGCGTAGTAACTCGACGTGAAAAGATAAAGTTTCATAATAAAATTCATATCCATATTTATAACACCTTAATCCAAATGTTATAAATCACTTAAAAATCTCATAATCTAATATTATTAATATTACAATAATATTTTAATCATTTCTAAAACTTATAAACAATTTAATTAAATTATTTACACTTTACTAATTAATGCATTTAATCATCATAAAATGCCAAACTTATAAGATTTCATCACCAATAACCAAAACCCTCATCAAAAATCTGCATATACCTCATATATGGTTCTCAAGCCATAAAATCATATTTTCCAATTTTCTTACTTCACATAACATATTTAATTCATTTACTCATAACTAGAATATTTTCATGAAAATACCAAATCAGTTCCAAAAATATTTCTTTTCTGGGATTTAGCATAACATAGTCCCATATTGAACATATATTTTTCTCAAAATTTTAAAAATTCATTTACTATTTTTCATATGGCCAAAACCACCGAATATTTAAACATTTATCATAAATAATACTTTTGTCCAAAAATTCTGAAATTAATACGGTATACTGATATTATATAGATGTACTCCCAATAAAATTTCATCAATTTTGGAGTTAACCACAAGGAGTTATAAATAGTTACTTTTAAAATAGTCTTTTCTCATAAAATCCATAACTCCCAATCTATACATCCAAAATCGCCATTTTTGGACACACTCTATAAACTCATCAAAATATCATTTCAAATTTTTCCAGAATTTTGAAGGTTCAGAAAAATTTCGAAACTAAAAACATAATAACCTTAAAATCCTTACTATCCACTTACCTCGAAAAAGCGATACTTACATTTGGAATAACAATTTGAGCGAACTTGCACCGTATAGCAATACTCAAAGTATACTCAAAATACTCACAAGAATAAACTCGATAATATAGAGAGGAAAACTTGATTTACGGTGTGATTTTCAATTCTAACTAAGCACCTATTTATAGGAAATTGCTTAGAACACCAAAGAAAAATTGAATATAATAATAATATTATTATCAAATTTCAAGCCCACCTCTAGACATTTGAAATCAGCTGATTTTGCACATGTTTAATGAGGCCACAAAATATAAAAAACGTTTTATTAATAAAATAAATAAAACTTCAAAAATCAATTATTTCGGAACTTCAGAACTTCAATAATTCATAATAAATAGTCCTTTTATCAGAAAATTTGAATCTCGCGAGTTTTTATAGGAAATTCAATTCTCTCCAACTTTGCAGAAGAAAGTTTTTCCAAATTCCAAACAGAAATTTACCGAAATCCACAAACGGGCGATTTTACATGCTATAATTAAATTTCAGTCAAGAAATGGGGTCCACCGACACACAAAACATGTGTTAATCATTTAATGCAATAAAAATACTCTTCCTCCTCATATACTCATATATCCCACATTCATTGTAAAAATATCACCGTTAATATATTATTAAAATAATATATTTAAATAAATTATTTTATCGAGAAAAGATAAAATATTAATTTTCAACAATTGTCATTTTAAAATTTTCTCCATCTATATCCACATAAAATCAATATTTTTCTAATCATATAAATCAATAATTAATTATTCACAAATAATATTACAAAATCACAATATTGTGACGAGGCGGTTCCGGGAAAGAGGGCTTTCGATAAAATTTCTTCTTCTTGGCCTTGATTAGATGACAAACCTCTCCTTGAGGCGGAACTTTCTAGACATTGCCAATAATGTTATCTAATAATATTATTGAGATAATATGAATTATTGCTTCGATAATGAAAATCTTGTGTAATGATAATTATTGAAACAACGGTAATATAAAATATCAGCCTTGTGTAATTATTAACTCGATAAAATCTTGAGCAATAATTCTTTGTAACCATTATTGAGTAGTGCCTTCTTAAAAAAAAATTATCATGCTTAATGAATAGTACTGCGTGAATAGTAACTTCGTGAATAGTAACTTCATGAATAGTAACTTTCGTGAATAGTAACTTTAATGAATAGTAACTTCGTGAATAGTAACTCATGAATAGTAACTCATGAATAGTAATTAAAAAAAATTGAATACTTTTATTTCATAAAATTCGGGGTCTTACAAAATACATGATTTAGTAATGTATGAACATCAGATAACATATCTTACAGAAAATCATTCAGATAACATATGAGTATATATATATATATATATATATATATATATATATATATATGTGTGTGTGTGTGTGTATGTGAAGAACAAATTTGATAAGCTTGATCATCGCAGTTAACATAGTAAGCTTCTCTATGTTGGCTGAGCTATAATATGCTTATTATCTATTTCTCCAGCTGTGTAGAATTCTTATTAGATATATAACTTGTGTTTTAGTTTTACTTGCACATAACTCAATCAATTTGTACATATATCCTTTTCATTACATTTTGTTATCAATTTTCAAGTAGTTGATTTAATTTGTTGATATAACGATTCATTTCAATTTTTGCGGTCTTGGGATGATATTGCTACTTAAATAGAAAGCGTGTTCATTCAAAAACAAATCGAGGTGGAGAAAAGTTAACGAGGGTTATGTGTATTTTATAATTCTTAAATCGTATTCAAGTAATCATGTGTCGATTGTTTAGTTCTTGCGATCTACTAACATTTTGCTTTCTCTTATAAATATGATTTTATTCTGAAACAATATTTGTGGACGTTCTTAGATGGATAGCCTTTCTTTTCAAAGGTTTATGTCTAGAAGACATGGTAGAGCTTGAGCGGATCTACAAAGGTAAATGTGTTATTATATGTATTTTAAGAACATAGTTTATTAAAAGTGGTAATATTTTTGGTAGATGATTGGAAAATAAATTGTTGTAAAATCATTTTTTGGGTACATTTGGATGTTGTTTATTATGGTTGATCGAGGCATTGAGCTTTGTTTGTTTATTTGACATGATTAATGCAATTTCTATAATGTCCAAGTTCTCTTTTTGATAAAAGGTTTGCAGGTTTGTATGGAGCAGTAAATATCTTATTTTTCGTAAACTAATTTACTAACTTTGTTGTTTATGGGTTTGCTAAAGTAATTGTATCTGGTGTTTTCATTTGTTTTGTTCTTGGCTAAATTATTGAAAGTAAACCAGATCTTTGATATGTCTAGCTGTGCTATGATTTCTTCTTTTATATCTACTTGGGTTAATTACGGAACATGTATTCATGCTTTGGAATTGAATTTGGAAGCGAACTTTTCTTAGTTTTGAATTGATTTCGATTAAGATCTGAGGGCATGGTTTTGTATCTACGTGTTGTTTTCATGCTTTTGGTGGTTTGTTTTCTCATAGGGTGGGTTTAGATCTCATTAAATTTTCTCAATAGTGGTGACGACAAGAGAGACTATTTTGCTAGGTCTTTGTCGATTTAATGTTTTAGGTAAATCTTGAGCATGTAGCGAATTTTTTGAGATCTGAATGGGTTTACCTTATGCTAGATATTGAGTGCAAAGCTAAAGTAATGTTACAACTCTTGAATTTTTGTTTCTCTGTCACTTTACGATAATTTGTTATTCTAATTTTGGGTGTATTTTCTTGGTTTCATAGTATTGTGGATTTTTTCAAAGAGATTCCTCGGTTTATAGTTCTTCTAAGTGGTTGCAAGTTCATGTGGTGAGTGACTATATACATTTGGATATTTCAATTTTGTGACATGACTCCTTTTTACTTTTATTCAAGTATTTTACTACATTTACGGGGTTATATGTAGACTTATAAATTTAATTTTGCGATGGGGGAAGGGGTTAGTAAGCTAAAGAGATCGTTTACATTCTACTTTCTGGAATCTGTTTTCATTCTACTTTTAGTTTCTCCTTTTCAATATGACACATCATATTTTTGTTTTGAACTTCCACTCTTATCTTTTAGCTTGGCTCATGTGAGTGAGTGATTCTATACATTTGGATATTTCAATTTTGTAACATGACTCCTTTTTACTTTTATTCAAGTATTTTACTACATTTACGGGGTTATATGTAGACTTATAAATTTAATTTTGCGATGGGGGAAGGGGTTAGTAAGTTAATGAGGATCGTTTACATTCTACTTTCTGGAATCTGTTTTCATTCTGCTTTCAGTTTCTCCTTTTCAATATGACACATCATATTTTTGTTTTGAACTTCCACTCTTATCTTTTAGCTTGGCAATGAACTGGTACTGTACATTTGTTTAGTTTAAGATTTTTATCGTATTTCATTTGTCGTCTGAGGAACTCGCTGATGTGTTTATATCCTGTCGTATTACATGGAATTTTAGTTGCCACAATATTTTTTGTTGGTCTCACACCGTTAGTATTACATTACTCTCACTATATCATTCCACTTTTATGTTTATTAGACATTTTTTTTTGGTATTGCCACAATATTTTTTTTGTTGGTCTCACATGTTAGATATACTATATCTTTCCACTTTTATGCTTATTAGATAGATTTGTTATTTATCCATATAATTGATGCAATAATTTCCTTATTTAATTCACAACTCTTACATGGTGACATGTTCATATATGATGAATGTGATGTTGTTGATCTTATTTAAGCCCAGGTCTTATAAAGGCGTGCTTTTTATTGATGATAGCGTGGAGGAAGAGTTTGAGAAGGATAAAGAGGAGATGTTAAATGAGGAAAATCGAGAACCGGAAAAGCCCGCTCTACTCCCTCATTTGGGTCATTGGACTTCGTGTACAAAAAAAGAAACTTACCTTCTTGGATCTTTGGAAGAGCATGAGAATGCTAAAAGAAGAGGAAGAAACTCTTAAGAAGAGGAAGGATGCACATCTTGAGAATGTGATCATATCTCGAGAAGGTGGATAAAAGGTCGGTCATTTTGGTTATAGGGTTTATTAGGTGCATTCTGCTACAATTTAGATGATAAAGCTGAAATGTCGAGAAGCAGGCGCATTGCACATGTACACAATTCATTAACTTCTGTTTATTACCTAATATGTGGTGTTTGTAATGGTATATGGCGGTGAGAAAAGCTGCACACAAAGACATTGCCTTATCCGTACACATCAAAGGAAGTTTTTGAAGCGAGCATCCGGATATCTATTGGTCCCAGAATTGACCTACTATGATGCAATTGGAGCTCTTAATCGTCCCGAAGTGTGTTCCACATTAGACTTTTGCCTCCATTTGTTATATATTCGTTGTGAATGTTTTGGTTTTCATCCTCACTATGACACGAGGATTAGTGCGATATGGTTCTGCGTTGCTTTGCGACTTTGTTTGTGATTAAATACAATGGTGAAGAAATCTGGTGTAATCATAAAACCAATCAAATATGAAGATGTGGATCCTCGTGGGAGAGCGAGAGGAGGCATAAGCGGGGTGGGAAGAAGCGGAAAGAGTGGGAATAGAGCGGAAGAACAAGAATTGGGGCGAGAATGTCAAAAGATTGATACAAAGTGATAAAAGCGAATGCATAAGCGAAACAAAAGGAGTCTAGCAAAGCGGTGAAAAAAGATTATTGTTTTATCCATTTAGAATTTATATGGGTCTGTTTTTTCCTTTTAGTCAATTATGTATAATATATATATTTCTTGGCGATTCTATGAATGCGAAAAGGAGAACTCTATATATAATTTTTATTTTTTGTTCTTTTGTCGTTATGTTCTTTTATAGGAGAATTTGTCGAATTGAGAAAAGTGTATTTGTTAATTAGGAGATAAGGTATCAAGAAGAGGCTTTTTGTTAGGTTTTTTTGTTAGAAAAAGGAATCTTGAATTGAATTTATGGCATTTATTTATACGATACAATTTTGTTGGAGACAATGGCCAAGACATTTTACCAAATCCTACTGAGGAACATTTCCTCTTTTTATTTATTTGTATCAAAACAACAAAGGTGTTAATTAGTAGTATTTCATAGTTAATTTATAATTGTTAGTAGTAGTGGAGGTGTGGAGGTGCTTTTAAATGTTCTTAAAGAAAATATGAAGGTCATTGGCATTGAGATTGTTTGAATTTAATAAATGTAGTTAAGCGGCTAAGTCGATTTTATTGTTGAGTGAATGTGAATGTTGGTTTTAGTTGTTTCCTTAACAAATTCATTTTTTTTTGCCAGTCTCGATTTGTAAATAATGAGCATGTAGATACTCTTTAATCATTGTAAGTCACATTTTTTATTTAGATTCATCTTTAAGTATTAAATAATTACACAAGCATTCATAGTGCCGGAGACACGAGTTAACCCTAGTTTCAAAATATAATTAGTAGATGATGAACACCATACATGATGCTGGGGTCTAGTGATTGTAACTAATGAATACCATATAATTTTATTTTTGTCATCATAGTATTATTAGAAGACCAAAGATGAAATAGATAAAATTTAGGAAAATCTTACTTACATCTAGAAATAATACATACATAATTTTAAGTTTTTTGTCCATTATGTTGGGAATAGACCTCTCAAATTTGTGATTCATAATTAATTAATATATATATTACCACTAGGTTACTTCAAAGCTAATCATGCATTATTAACATGAAAAGTTTTTAGGCCTTATTTTCTTTACAAATTTTAATGTCGATCAAACACTTGTAATAAATATAAGTCTTCATTTTTTTTTTTCACTTTATTTTACTTCATTTTTCTCGAGTTCATTTTCTTACGATATTCTTGACATCTAAACAAAACTTGAAACACCGTAAATGAAAAAAATATACCCTACTAGTTTCCTTATCTTACCTCAGATCCCATAATAAGTGTTTTTAGCTTAAATCACATCTTAATACACAAAATAAAATGGCAAAAATACTCTTAATATATTTTCTTTGAAGTTGAAGAGTTAATGAGTGTCATTTAATTGTAGTGATGGTAAGATGCAATAAATACCATTATTTGCATAAGGGCAAATATGAAAAATATTGCAAAAATTGTATTGGAGTTCTAACACATCACTTATTTTGGAAAAAAAATATTAAGCCTAAAAAAATACTTATTGTGGACGAGGTATTATTATTATTATTATTATTCCCTCAATTCCTAAAAAAATTGTCGTTTTAGAAGAAAAATTTGTTCCAAAATGTTTGTCGTTTATAACTTTCGAGGAGAATAAATTATTTATTTTCCTATATTACCCCTACCTTTCTCTCATTATCACGAAGAAATTCTCTCTTGTATTAATAGTTTTCAAGCTGGGGTAGTGATGAAATTTTAAACAAATTTTACTTGGTAAATGATACTTTCTTAATTCATGTGCAAAAACCTTAAAACGACAATCTTTTAGAAATGGAGTTGTATTATTTAAAATTGCAAACGGATAGGATAGGAGAGAGCAGATCCTCTGTCCCCAAATTCTCTGTCCCCTTTGTGTCCCCCACTTAAATTTTGACACGTGCCCTTTTATTTAATTTTAAAATTAATTAGTATTAAATAAGAGATTAAGAATCAAAATTTAAGTTGAGGATCTGAGGAGACAAAATTGGGATCTATTCTCGAGATAGGATGGCTAAAATATGAGCTTACATTTTTCTATTCGAAAATTGGAAATGTGGTTGACTTTGAATTTGCTCTCTTTCCTTTTTATTTGGCGGTACATGGTCAAATTTGGCCCAAAATAGTGTGTGATTTATGATTGGCAGCTAGGGCCTGTAGGCCTTTGTGGTCGATAACGGTCTGGTAGGGCCTAGTTGCATGGGCTACCTGAGTTGAGATAAGAAAGGGCATCTTCTTCTCATGATTGGAAGAGTTCGGTTTAGCGCAGTTTCTCACAACGTACCAAAATATATCACTGAAACTTTTTTTTATATTAAAAAAGCCCCATTATTTTGAAAATTTTCTTACAGCTAATTGTAAATACTTGTAATAATAATTTTAAAAGAATGTGATGCTCAATACTTGTAATAATTTTATACTTTGTATACTTATAAATAGATATTATACATGCATATTCTATATATATTTGGCCTATCTGAACATACATTAAAATTTCAATACCAATAAATATGTAAAAACATTAATAAATAATTTTTAATATGTTAATGCTACGTAGGAATTTAGGAAATATGTACTAATTAATTCTTATATTAATTTCCTAGATAGTATTAGTAGGTAAAATTAATTAATATAGCATATAATATAAGTAATATATTTTATTATTTAAAATAAATTAATAAATAAATAAACACTCTGAATCACCCATTTGAATACTTTTGAGTCTAGTTACTTTGTAGACTAGAAGAATCCTTCCTTCTTAGCTCTTCTGTAGATTCATGACCTAACCTTATGGAGGAGATTAATGATAATATTGTTACTGAACTGAAATGTGTAATGTTAGTGCTTGAACTACACTTAAATTTTATTAAATCTACGTGTAATCGAGTAATATGATTATTTATGTACTTATATTGTTATATAAGAATAAAATACACAAACATCATGAAGTCTCTCTCGCCTATTGTTACGACATCTGATTAATTTCCCACCTTGACCCATATGTTACATGCCTTCACTTTACCCCCAAGTACATGTGTCTAACACTCAAATAAGATTACGGTGTTGGACACTTCATTTTAGTGTAAAACTAGATACTGAACCAAGTATTTCTGACGGAATTATTCAATTTTTAATAATAATTGTATCATTTACTGATTAATAAATTAAAAAATAATAAAAAGATGGTAAATTGTTGTGGGATGATCAATTTTTACAGAAAAACAAATGAATATACATTATAGGGGATAGTGGTGAGAGTTCTTGATTTGTGCATTCACACTCTAAGTATGTGACTATTGTTTACGAGTGTGAAAAAGAGTGTGCATGGGACATATGTAGTATAGCGTGTAAATGTTATTGAGGACAATGCAGCAAAAAAACACCAGAAAGTTAAGCCTCCACATCATCTGCAAAAGAGAAGTGATGCCACCAGAAGCATAAAAGAAGAGAACTTGGAATAAAATATAAAGGTCTAAAAAGAAACCATGTAACTCAGTATTGGAAGTTGAAACAACCAAGTTAAAAAAGAAAAGTTATGTTGGTATTTTTGGTAATTTTAAAAATACCTAAAATGGTTTTAAAAACAAAACAAAATTAGGCAATCTAATCTAGAAGATCACATGTTCCTGCAGGGTTAGGTTCCTTTGGGTAATAATAATGCCTCCTTTAAAATACTTCACATATTTCAGACTTAATATTGGGATATACCAATTTATTGAAACGTATTAACAATTGGTTGTTTTCTGCTAGCATAAAATTTTGAGAAACAGGTGTAGCATTTCAGTTTCACAAAATTGCTTTCAACTATACCCACCTAAAACCAAGTAGCGGTAGTACATGCTACAAACTAACCGCTGTGCAATATTTTAGCAACATCAGAGTTTGATTCAATGGAAAAAGTAAAACATAATAATAGTACACAACAGAAAATTCCAAATAACATCTTGCACATTTACACGCCATCAGCAATGCCCTCAAAGAATCAGAGGCGCTTGAGAAGGAACACCATATTGTCATAGATCAGTGCAGCAACAGCTGCACCAATCAAGGTCCAACCCAGTATACTGCTTGATTCTTGAAGCTCCCTCCAATTAGTGCTGCTCCAAATGAGTATTCAGGGTTCATCGACCCACCCGTGAAGCGGTGAAGGGGCCTGATGCCAAAACATTTGCCCCGACTATAAACCCTATAGTCAGCGGTCCAATGGTTGCCATTGAACCACGTCTCGGATCCGCAGCTGCATAAACTGTGTAAACCAATGCAAATGTCATCACCCCTTCTAAGAGGGACGCTCCAAATCCAGTCATTTGTTGAGGAATAATTCCATGTATTGGAACATGCTGCACCCCAACCCCACCCCACCCCAACCCCAACCCCACCATTAAATTAAGAAGGTTCAATTATAGTACAAAAAGTTTAAGACTACCAAATACTTTTTGCGCATACTAAATTCATACCTCTCCGACTGTTGCAACTTTCAAAAGCAGACAAGCCATGACAGATCCAAGAATTTGTGAAATCCAATAAAAGATAGCCATCATAATACTGATATGGCCTCCAGCGGCCATTCAAAAGTAACAACCGGTTTACGGCCACCAGAAATAATTAGCGCAATGTAAACTGCAACCGCCAATGCAAAAGTAGTTGCAATTGCACTTCCTACCAGGCTATATGGATCTGATACAGCCTCCCCCAACAACTTCCCTGTAACCAAAAAAACAAACATTGATAATTTCTGTACCACAAAATTAAATCAGTTCAACTACAATTTAAAGTGAGTACTCACGGAGACGACATAGCAGATCCAATGGCAGCGAAAATGAAGAAGAATGTAGAGATGAACTCTTGCAAGATATGATCTAAGAGCATTAGCAGTGACAGAATGCTCAAACTGGGTTCTGAGAGATGTCATTATATTATATAAACAATCTAGTGTCCGATTTCTACTGAGAAGAAGAAGAAGAAGAGTTTGAATAATCTTTTAGAGTCAGTAGTCTTTAAAACCCATTCAATCAAAATTCCTCTATATTTTAAAATTCCCACCCAGACACACCTTATGTGTTGAGCAATTTTAGAGGAACAAAATTAATCCTAAATGCTCTCACATTGAGCAATCAGGTAATATCTAGGAAAAGATTACATGTAGCTACGCCAGCAATGACAGCGATCCGAGGACAACATTCTAACCATATAACAGATTGTTCCCACAAAAATAGTGCACCAATTCAAAAGCTAAAATTTAAAGTGATTAGAACTTCTCTCTCTTTGCTGCAATACATAGTCCATACAACATTCAAATTCTCAACCTTAAGAACACACAAGTTACTGATGTGACTTTAGAGAACCCCACTTGACAAATTTTTTAGATTCAATTTTTTATATTTTAATTTTCTCAAAGACAAACTACCGAGAACAATATATCAAATTTCCTAACCTTCAACCTTTGCCTAGGACTGCTAGAATCCTGTCAAGTTTACATTACCAGTGCATTTTGAGTAAAAAGAAGGCTTGGTTGTGGGAAATAAAATATAAAGCTTCAATTTAGTATTCTCTTCTTGTCCTCTGTATATATTACAGCAGTTTACTGAGGTAGAAGGATCGGGAGGTGCTTAACCTCTGCATACATATACGCTTTATTGCTTTGGCAAAATCGCGCTTAACGAGGTCTCTTGATCTAGAAGAAAAAGGCACACGAGTGAAAACTTGTTATTTTTATTAAGCAAAACATATTATATAGTATCGGGTCTTACAAAACTCGACACTCACCTTAAATGTTGGTGTGAGCGGACCATTCTCCAAAGTAAAAGGTTCGACACCAAAGTCACGGCTTTAGCAAATTCAAAGTCTCTACATTGCGAGTATTATGTCATTTGTTATTGGGTAAAACAATGATTTGAAAGCATAATTGCAAAAAAATCTGTCGGGAGAAATAAAGAGTACTGAGCTTCTCTTCCAAGCTAACGTCCCATATCGGCGAGGCAATGACCTTTGCTCTGGGGTCATTACGAGTTGTTCTAAATTTTCAATTTGCATCCTTGAATAAAGACAAAAATTATGTCAAGATGATTAAAAGAGTGATGTGCTTTAACAACTTTAAGTTTGTGAAGTTAACAACTTTAAGTTTGTGAGGTTTAAGTAGAGTTTACCTCAAGGCCTTGGCCAATGACATGACTTTAAACACATCCGGATCTCTGAGACCATAGCAACCAAAGAGGTTCATTTGTCGTCACCTTGACAAAACAATTGAGCAATCGATCTTTATCACACATATGCACGGGAAAAGAAAGCGGGGTTTTCAAACACAATTCTTACCACATATACAAAACACTTTGCAACAAACTTGCCTTAGCATATACATTTCAATTTTCTCGGGGCTACTTATTATTCCACATGCGACTTGAAAATGTTCTTCTTCTATCCGCGATGTAACGAGGACTACGTTCAAATGATGATTCTTATTAACGATTAATAACTCGTAAGCAATCATAGTCATCATCAATTCCTTGAAGGTCTATTGCTAACTTTATTGTGCTCTCACTGTCGATGATCTTTAGCGACCTCAGTGTAGTAACCTATGTCTCCAATATAGAAACCATCCATCTTCATCAATTACTTCTCTTACAGAAATTTTTAGGTTGCATAATCGGATGTACTTTCGACTTTAATAAAATCATACGAGACAACTTTATCTCCGATGGATTCATTTCTAAATAATTGTCATAATATTAATAATATATATAGAATTTGAAATAGAATATTTATAACATTAGTTGAAAATTTATAGTGGATTCATTTCTAACTAATTTATCATAATTAAATTAAAACTTATTGAAATTTAAGTTTCATAATTTTATTCAGGATTAAAATTTCAAGTAAAATTTAGTCGATATAAGCTAATATGAAATTCAATACAAACTTAAATAAAATTAAAATAATTATTTTTTCATAATCACTAACTAAATAAATCTACAATAATTCATTCAAATTGAATATAAGCGAGGAAGCGATGCTTGCAGGATCTTTTACATCTAGGGATGAAAAACCATGTCTGAAAAGCCCGAGGCTTTAAGCTTTTCAACAACTTCACTACCATTTTCTCATTTCTAGCGGTTAATATTACGTAATTCCATTAGATGCTGACTTTTGGCATGTCTTAAACCAATTCCTTTGTTCCCCAAAATCACTGATATAAATCGATCATTGAAACTCGATATACAAAAACCTACCTTTTGAGGAGGACTTGAGAGGCCTTGGTGGTATTATTAACAAGTGATAAATCGTCGGGACCACAAACGAAAGTTAAAAAAATAGTTAAAGAAAAGCGACCCGTTAAGATGGATAAAAAGATACCTAGCATATTCTGATCCGTGAATGAGTGTAAAAACCAAAATATAATTCATGAATACCAAATGACAATTTAAAAGGAAAATAAGATTGTTTCTCTTTGCGTTAGGCCTTGGTAGAAATACTTTACGTCCTGCAATCGATTGGTGGTTATGAAGTTGCTAATCAACATAAAACAACTATTTCCACTAACATTGCAATTCACAGTAAACTGGAAATATTCTTGGATCTCTCATTGCTTGCTATTACTCACATTAGTAGCTTCTTTGAAATATTTACTCATAATATCATTATTTTCTATTTACGAGGTTCCATGTATGATAAGATGGGAATTTGGTGTGCGGCATAATGCACCCTAGCGGTAGCTTCACAATTATATTTTTCGATTCAAATAATATGATTACATTTATTGCTTGAAACTCATCTCATCTTTTTTATAGAAAATCCTTTTAACTTTTCTTGTCATATATTAAATAGAAATGGGAAACCTAGCTTCGAGAGTGTTGGAGGGAGGCAAACACATACGTGAGATCATTTCATCATTTCAAATGAAAACGACACATTATAACAAATAGAAACCATAAACCTCCCTTCCTTTAACTCTAGCTTATTAAATCGGGTTGTTGAAACCACACTTTCTTCCTTATTTTCTTGAATGGACACAGATTTTGATTCCATTAGATTAATTTTAATAGATTAGCCACCATTGTTATCTCTTGCGAAAAGAAAGAAAGAAAAACATAAATCTATTGTAAATTATAAGTGATGACTATTTGAATGGTGATTTAAAATTTGGTTACTGACTCCCGGAGGTGCTTTACTTGAAAATAAGTGATAAAAGTTGTAGGTGAAATAGAAAAGGATAAATCAAACACTTTGTTGGACATTGTTCTTTGATTAATATATCTACACCAAATAAAAGTTGACTATAGCTAAAGAAGGCTGACTGGAAAGAAGGGAAAGATATACTGCAAGAAATGTGGTAGCTAAAGAAGGGACATATGATTGCATTTTAGACATTGGCATATAGATTTCTTGATGCAAGAGACTTAAGCTTTGCCTCTTACGGTAATGGACAAGTTTAACCTTTTGAAGTCATAGCAGGTCATTCTATTTATGCGAGGACCTTAGGTTGACACAGAAAAAGACCACGACATTTAGTGCGTATTCATCCAACAATACCATCTCGATGTTGTTTTATGTGATACAACTTTGTTGAAACTTGGCATATTCAGTCGAGTATCCTTACTTTAATCTTCCATGTCGAATTATTGTGTATTGAGTTGGTATTTATAGCCATAATATCATAAATTAGTATTTTTTTAGGATATAATTAAGTAGTGATTTAGGAGATTACAAAGGATAATATCATAATTAAATTACAAGGATAATATCGAAATAGTTGATATAAATCTATAAATGCATTAGATTTCCATATTACCATCAAATATCTACATAACTATGATAAATTAAGAGATAACAAAGCAGATTGAATTTGAAAAGGAAAACTTACTTTCAAATCACGATATAAATCAAACTACTTGCAAAATAAGCCCGATTCATTAGTAAATGTAAATTTATTTACGGAAAAAACATTGTTTGTGTGAAAGCGATACGCCTCCTTCTCCTTCTCTCATTTTAACTTAATCTTTGTGAAATCAAAGTTGTTAAAATATCAAACAGATAAGCGAGCACCAATCTAATAGGAAATTTTTTTAAAAAAGGAAAAACAATTCCAATAACAATAAATCAAAACCTTGTCCAAGAAATCTTCTGCGTCGTACATCGTTGAATCTCCAATCGAGTTATCTCCAAATGTGTTGAGGCTCAATTTACCCAAATTATCAAAGAAATAGCATTTACAGAAGCGCTGTGAAGGAACAAATCGTGCTATAAATCATCTAGTGAAGTTTAAAATAACAACGGAAAAAAAAAGAAGAATAAATTATATTATATATTAGATATATAATTATATACGCCAAAATAAGAAGAGAAAACCTTGGGGCTTAGCTTGAAATGGTGACTCAATAAGCAAAAAGATTTTCCCCCTTTCTTACATTTCGTCTTGTTGGTGATGAAATTTCAAACAAAGTGCTAATTATTATGTGGTATGCTTCTTCCTTGGGTTCGCTTCATCATTTGAGGGCTAATCCTTTTTCGTTCGTTTGAATGAATTTGAATGCCAAAGTCAAAGATATGATGAGGGCAGCATTGTGAAGGGTATTTTGTAAAGGATATTTAGGAGCATTAATTAGGATGAACATGTATTTGAATTTGTAGAAGGAAAGAGGTCAAATTAGTGTGTAATAAGTATGCTTTGTGATTTAAGTATATGCTTTGAATCTGAACGCCCCAGCATTCTTGCAGGAGTTATTCAATTTTTTAATAATAAATGTGTCACATTACTGTTAATAGAAAATTAAAATATAATAAAAAGATAGTGCGTGTTTATGCGATAATCAAATTTTACCACGGAGAAACAAATGAATATACGTTGTATGAGGATAGTGGTGAGAGTTCTTTGGTTGTGCATTACCTCTTTAAGTATGTGACTGTTGTGCCGGTTTAGCCATTACCTTATGTGACTATTGTTTCTGAGTGTGAAAAAGAGGTGTGCATGGGGCTTATGTAGTATAAGCGTGTAAAATGTTATTAAGGACAATGCGGCAAAAAACACGCAGAAAGTTAAGCCTTAAGCCTCCACATCGTAATGGCCACGAAAGTGAGTACCAAAAGCATAAAGCTTGGAGGCACTGTCATCTGACATGAGGAGATGAAGCAGCGGCAGCAGCGGTAGGAACAATCATAATAGAAGCACCTGGTTTTGACAAATGAAGCAACCTAAATGATGATACCAAAGATAAGATAATTAATATGGCAGATTAAAAACAGGGTTGTCATTGTTTGAAACATGCATGTACAAGCTTCTTCTGGTCGAACTTGCTATATAATATTTACTTGAAAAAAATAAGCAATAATTCAAAATCTTGGTAAAAATCTCTCTCAATGCATTATCAATTCTTCTTTTTTTGATCCTGCAGGCTGGAATAGTTATATTATCCATTAAATTCTCTCTATATCCAAAGTTCAGTGTATCCCTGGCACCTTAGACATGCATGGATTATGGACAGATTATTCTGTTAGACCCTACAACTGGCCCATGACCCAATTATTACCCGAAACCCAAGATTTGAGCTAATTGAATGTCATGTGTATAAAAAACAAAAACATAGGAAATAAAAATACATGAAACAGAACACTTACGTGCAAGATATTCACAAAATAGCGATACAGCAACAACTACTTTAGAGTAATTCTCAGAGGATGTAGGGGCAGTCACTTCAACCAGAGTTATGCCGGTGTAACAGGCACAACATCATCAGTCGCATGCAATTGTAGCATCTTATTAACTGAAGAGACTGTGACAGTAATCTGAGCACCTCTTTGAAAATGGAAAGAAAATCAACTCTCAACAACTCGTGGTGTAACTTGTAGCCAAGTGCATAGAATAAGCGGAGAACGTTATTGCTTGCTTTGCTTTCTACCACAGTCCTCACAACAACTGAAATTTGGAGCATTAATTAGGAGCATCAACCATGGTTTCTGTCAGTCACCTGGAGGTCTATGAAGATTATCATTTCCAACATATCACATACATTCCAATAGATCGTATTGGGATATAAGAAATTTATGATGAAGGAAGAAATATATGATGTTATTTCACGGGACTTAATAAAGGGTAGTTTCTTCTTGCCTATAAGGACTCCTTTTGAACTTCTCAGTAACTGATAACATTATCTCTAGGTAATTGTTCCTTCCCTCCGCCTTGGAGTCCAAAATGTCCGGGAGGAAGGCAACAAAGCAGATGGCAGCTGGACGCACTTCTCTTCCATTACATCCTATGTGGGAAAAATAGTCATGACTACTTGGTACTTTACTACTTATCAAGTAAGCGGAAAATACATTATATATTAACACTATCTAATAAAATCCTTGGCTTTAAATAAAACTTACTTGGCCAGTTAACTCAGTCACTTGAGGTGAAACATTTGTTTGAGCTACTCAAGAGCAAATGACTTCGATCGCAGAGGCAGATCTTGCTCCTTCATATGGGAATGGGCTATCTTACAAAGATAGTTGGGAAACCTTGCACATTAAACCTGCTCATTAAAGACTGGTAACTCCAACCCATTAGAACATGCTGAATTCAATCAACAATAAAATTGAAAATTTATCATAATGCAACTGATGCATTCTATAAGCGTTGGTATATATTTCACATGCAAAGCACAATACAAAGCGACAACTAATATTTTGGCATAATTGCCTAACGTCAGTAATTTCTCAATAAATTGCTTAAAACCACAACTTGGCAGAATATTATTAATCAAGAAAACCAGTTTACTACCTTATCGGCATCACAGTCTACATGACCCAGCTTCACCTTGCCCTTCAAGTTATTTGAAGCCTTCTTCCACTCTGGAGCAAGCTTCTTACAGTGTCCACACCTTGAGAGAGAAGAATAGATCAGCTTTAGCACGTAAGTATAAATTATATTATGTATACATATTGCAACATTCATTCACTCAAATTATGCCCAAACAGGAACACTTGGATTTTCATTCATTCAACCTTTGGACAGAAAGATGAGATAACATGAAACACTGAGGCTAGGTTGTCAACATTTTAATCTTCTCTTCCTTAATAATCATAGTTCTTAGCTCCACTGTTTTAGAATTACTTAGTTTTTTGCTTTATCAGGATTATGAATTATGACTCTTGAATTTTAGATCCCCACAAAATAAGCCCCAAATCACTACACCCTGTCAGCCAGCTTGTGGCACAAAATACAGTACAACCCTCAAAAGAAAAAAGTATGTAGTATCATATTTGTTACTCTACCTCTTTCGTCTCGCCCGATTAGATTAGCTTAGAAACAACTTGTTGAGGATTAGTCAGTCAGAGACTCAGAGTGCAATAATTATGAATTGAATAATGTGTTTTTCTTATGTACCACTTCACTTGTTCATATATATGGAGGAAAATATTTTAAAAAGTTACAAGTGGGAAGATATAAATGCTTACAATCCTGCTCCATCCATAATACTTCCAAGTCTTTCAAAGTTTACAATATTTCCATCATCTCCTGTACTAATAACCTGCATAAAAATTAAGAATATGAAATGGTTTCTGGTATTCCCTTGCCTCATCTTCAAGTAGTTTATTGGTATCAAATGAATTTCTCACCAGAATATCAAGTTTTTGTAGTTGGTTACGACAAATTTCGCAAGGTAAAAATATCTGTCTTGTCTGAGATAAAGGAGTTTACCTATGGAAACCTTTGCACTGAAGAATCCCGAGAATTGATTTCAACCAGAGAAAAGAGATCCGCGGTTTTGGCGGCGTGAATCGAGAGGAAAAGGAAGAGGACATGGGTGCCTCGGTGGTGGTTTTGTTCTTCATATTCCGCCTTCCTCGATCGGTATCTTCATGGAAATCTGATCGAAGGTCCGATGAAATCGGTTTCCTTTCCATGATTGGAGTGCAGTGCGAAATTTGTTCTTGAATGCTCGGAATCATGATGTTCATCCATTCTATAGAATTTATCGCATAATTCAATTTGGTATTTGTGTATAAATTATTTGCAAATTTTTATACATGTAAACACATATTATCATTCATTTCAAGTTAAAGGCAAATGCTTCTAAACTATAATAACCTGATGATAGAATTGAGAGAATGTGTAATATAATATTCCTGTTTTTTCATTACCTGGCTAAAATGAAAACATTCTAGCAAGTATATTGAGAAATCACATGTTTGTATTTTCTAGCTAGTCACATGTTTGTATTCTCAAGTAATCCAAAGAAACAATATTTTGTGAACAACTCAAATATTAAGCACATTAATGAGTTTAACTACGGATATGCTCATATATACATGAAACAATCAAAGCATAATAGTTATTATTTCAAAGATGAAACTGGCAAATCACAGAAAGCAGCGTGATAGATAAAATTGATACTTTAAATACAAATACATAAATTGGAATACATAAGGGTACATACTCTTACATGAGGAAAAAAGAAAGTTGACCTTGAATCTCGCAGTTGAATATTAATTTTGGGAGAAAGCCGTTTGGGCTACATCACATTCACAATATTATCCAAGGACACCAAATAAAATTCTAGAAAATAAAGTAAAAAAATTGAGAATTTGATACATGTATACATAAATTAAAAGACATATGCTTAAGCTTTTACATCATCTATTGAAATTGGAAAACTCCATCATAAAATTTGAAAAAAAAACAGATACTTCCATGGTTATGCAAATCTATATGAAATCATGTTCTCCTTGGAGAAGCAAATGTGGAGCAAAGTGGACAACATTAATGCAAGTCTTTATTTATGAGTGTTTTCAGCATCAAATCTTTAACTATGAGTTTCTCTTTTTAATCATCATCATTTCATGTTTTCCACATTAAAGTATAAAATTCACCACATTAATCAACTCTCTCTTCTCTTTGTTCAGATAAAAATGCAATGAAGAGCAAATTTTGGAGGAAAATTCTGACTTCAATATTATCAACAACAAAGATCAAAGATTTTGTATCTTAACTATCAAAGTGAACCTTTAAATTAAACAGATATAAAGAGTAGCAGTTCAAAACTATTCACATTGCTTCCTTTAAAATCTTTTATAGAAACAAAAACCATCGTGACTAATTTCTTGTAAAGCAACACGTACTATTTATGCAATAAAATCTTCTAACTATTTCAGATCATCATCATCAGAAGGAATATTGAAATAAAATAAAAGACATAATAACATATCTACTTTAGTATGCTAACACATTAATCAAACAATTGTTGGTATTTTACATCTACAGGTCATATAAAAGGATTAGCATTTGAATTTTCAAGGTCAAAAGCATAATGCAAGTAGTACCTGTTCATCCGAATTTTACACCAAGCAGCTTGAAAAAATTTATGAAGATCCCACTCAAAAACCATCTACTATATTAGTCTAAATTATACATAGTATTATATATACAGAGAAATTACTTACTATGGAGCTTTTGATTCAGAGATAAATAGTTTTCCAACGCTTGGACAGGGGAAAAGCTTTCCAAGACATTATGCTATAACTGATGTTCAAATTGGTAGGTATTCTAAAGCTCTATTCTATTAGATGCACTAATTTAAAGAAAGGGGCTTGACAAATATAAAGAAGCCGAACAATCATAATCCTCAAAGAAAAGACAAATAACACATGCTATACAAATACAACTAATATTGTTATGATTTTCAAACACATAACGTTATTTTGTAGTTTGAAGAAAATAAAAAATTTTCCATTGTAAGGCTATTAAATCCACTCATTTTATTTGGTTGCATTGCATTATAGCCATCAAACTGGAATTGGGGTTGTCCTAGTTGAATTTAAAAGTCAATTTTCTCCAGTACCAACTGCAAAAGTGAGGAATTATGGTTTCTTCCAAATGCTAGGCAAAAAGCTGAAATGCAAATAAAAAAAGTATAGATTAATTTTTTAATTTTAAAATATATATATATGAAGGAAGGAAACTTGGAAAAGGGGTCTATTTCTCCAGTACCATCCTCAACTTTAGCACCTCGAGTTCTCTTATTAGCTTGTTCGAACTGCCCTTAGCATTCAAAGCCAGACAAAACAAAAATAGCGTTAATTAGGGTTTACTTAGAAATCATCAACAGAAAAGTACAAAAAAAGAGAAGAGGATGAATCAATTAGTAGTATAATGAAACTTTAAACCTGGTCTTGAAGCGAAATAGCATGAACTCACTAATAGTCTAACACTTAACAAAATATCAATGAACACTTGGGCAGGCATGTAAATTTAATCTATTGTTCAACTAATAGTAGTAGTTATACTAAAGTTAATCTGCTGTTAAACTAACAGAAACTATACTAAAGTTGTCTCTAACAGAATTAAATTATGGCAAAAGTATAAAAATTGGGTCAGAAGCAAATATTATATACTCCCAATTAAAATGTTGCATTTAAATACCTATTCTCCAGGCACTGA